>OMLB01028188.1:0-12959 GCA_900302555.1 Myripristis jacobus | reverse complement strand
AGGAGGTGAAGAAGCAGGAGGAAGAGGAAGAGCTAAAGACGGGTGATCATTTCTACAGACAGTGTGTATTTGGTGTTTTATGTTGCTTATTCAAATGGTGGTGGTGGTGTGTGTGTGTGTGTGTGTGTGTGTGTGTGTGTGTGTGTGTGTGTGTGAGTGTGTGTGAGCAGGTCTGGGTGGGGTTTCCTCATGAGGACACTTATGCACTTTACCCACAACGCACTAGTCGAAACTAGCTGACTAAGTTGGAAAATTAACTGAATGAATGAGAAAAAGGAAAGAGACAGAGCCAGAGCGATCGAGTGATAGACAGAAAGAGAGAGAGAACGAGAGAAAGAGAGACAGATGGACAGTGACAGGGGTCCTGGGCTGAATAAGTGCAGATGTGGAGGATAGCTGAAAAGGAAATGTCTGGTGGAAATTTGTTTTTACAGAGAGATCAATTACACAGAAATGTAGGGAATGGTTCACTTTTGAGTGAACCGATACAAGGCAGAGGTACTGGGCAGCTCCCAGGTACTGATCAGCAGATCTACCTTCCCCAGCTACACAAAGGTGTAAAATACAAGCACAATACTTAACATGTCAATTATGAGTCACTTAGTTATCATATGATTTAATATAAGCTGAATGTCTTATCAAACTTGTTATTTCAATTTCTGAAAAGTGCTGCAATAAATGGGAAAAAGCAACATTTTACTGAAAAGCCAGGGTGATTCAATAATGCTGTGTATAATCTCTCATGTGCTCCAAAAGCTGCAGAATTCTCCACATATTCACTTAGTAGGAGAAATAATGAGATTTTTTCCCTCCACATACTATCATTGCAGTGATCAATTAAATTCAGTGAAATTAGGGACAAAAATAGCATTACCTTAGGCATCACAAATGGACAATAATGGGAACAGTAGTTTGAAAAGTTTGAAAGATTTTGAGACCAATGGGAATTTAATCAAAATCGAAATCCAAGGATCTTTACAACTGAACACTGTATCAGTAACATTCGTGACATTCGTTCTTGCAGAATCAATATCAGTAAAGGTTTGGGCATAAAAGAGATCAGATATATTGTATTGTGAATGATATTTGGGGCTAAAATGTTAATTAAGATCTGTGTATTTCTGAACTGGAATCTCTTTTCATTGGGTGACATGGTAGTGTTGCAAAGTAGATTTTAAGCTCCAGTCTTTTTTGGGGGGCAGGTGGTGATGCACAGTGGTCCTATGAGTAGGGAAACTGTCCTTCAAACAGCTGACCAGAGGTCAACCCCACACCTTGGCAAGCATCCACCCTGCTAAAGTGTCCTTGAAAAAGTTCCAGGGGCACTGCTATGTAGGTCTGTCCTCCCTGTGGAGAGGGGCAAAGTGAGGGGAGAATTTGCCTCCGGGGATCAATGCAGTTTCACATCAGCATTGTAATGTAATATGATAAATAAGGCCTGCTGTGAGCCCTCAGGATGAAGGCCTGGCATAGTCTTTCATAATCCTTGGCTCTGGGCCAAAGGATTGTAATCCTCCTCTCAAGAGACACAAATTTTCAGAGTCATTATTCTTGTGACTCAAAATGGATTTGTGGGATGTATGCTTATCCAAGTGCAACTGTGAGGGGTGTGAAGAAGGCTTAAATGTTCCCAATGAGGCAAAATGCTTGAGAAACAAGGTGGAGGGAAAAAGAACGCTATTCACTTAAGCTAACAGTCAAAAATTTCAGAAAACTTACACACTGTAGGCTTTGAAACAATTAATATAGGTGTACAGTACATGTACAACTTAGGCTAGACATCTGGATTCAGTTGTGGTCAAACCAAGCGTATCCACTCACAAGGAGTTGCTTAAGTGTGTATGTATCGTACAATCATAATACTGTTAGCATGTATGCTGATAGAATGCAAATGCCCTCATTATTAGATTGCTCTTTTCTCAATTTTAATGTTGTTTTAATGCTGAAGCTGCACAGTTTAAAAAAAGGCAACATCACAGCTAATACATTTTTTGCCGAAATCAGACTATAAACTTGAGTCCCATTTTAATCTCCTTGCAGCCAACCTTTGGAGTTTGACCCACAGCTGCCACATATGGATGTAGCTCTTTAATGAAGGAGCCTAATTTGAATCTTAGCATATAACTACTTCCAAAATAAACAAAGCCTTTATGCTGCAAAAGGAGATACTAAATCTGTGGTAATAAAGGAGAGATAGAAGTGAAGGAATGGGGCTCTTCATAGAAAAGCTCAGGAGGGAGAGGGAAGAGAAAGTTGGAAAAACAAAAAGATGACATTTCTCTTGGTCTTTCTCTTCCAAGAAAGAGACATAAAAAGGGGAGGAGAGAGGTAATTATGGAGCTGGAGAGAGGAGAAAGACAGAGGAAAGAGTCCTCTCATCTTTCTGTTCCCACTTTAATGGAGCAAGGCAGACAATGTGAAGCAGAGTATGATTAAAAATGAAGGGAAGAAAAGGATATGGGGAGATTAAAATGGGAGGGACCACACACATACGCACACACGCATGCACACACAAATAGGATCACTGGTCAGCGGTAGTGGATAACACTGTGATGGGTGTTAGAGAAAGGACAACTGGAGGTTGATACTGAGTTGAACTGTGACATTTTAACTTAACTAGACTTGATCTGTTGGTACTGTCAGTCTGGAGACATTGATATGCATGGACATTCATATTCTCTTGTGTATTTAGAGAACACCAAAGTAGCTGGGTGTTGCAGGGCACATCCATTTATTTTTTGTGCATGGACAAAATGATTAGGTTTTCTGATTCTCATTTGCCAATGATTTTGTCCCTTAAATATATACCATGACCTTAGAAAGATGGCTTCATTACATGTGATTAAAACTATATTTCAGTATATATTTGCAATCAAACTAAAAGCAGAAACATGTCCTGAGATAACATCAGTGTTAGCAACCATAATGCGAGGCTCAATAACGCAAACGATTTCTGCAATTTCAAGCAATTTCTTTTTTCAATGCAGCTGAAACCTTATTCCACACCACGTCAACAAATAACAACATCCATGCTAAATCCAAACCAAAGCAGTTAACGTTGGTTTTGGACTAAGTTTGCAGCAGTAAACTGGGTTACTTTAGCCCTAACCCTTGCCTTTGTCCCTGTTATTACAAGCGGAGGACATCGACTCTGACCTCCAAAACCACCAGGACTTTGCTAATTCATGTGTGTAGCAGTAACTGTCTTCCAGCACATAAAGATAATGACCCAGCGGTTAAATATGGATCTGCATAACTGTTTTCAGATGTGTATTTCAGAACAGAGAACAGAGTAGAACAGAGTTGGCCAGAATTTGCTTGACAGGTTTCCTGGTCACGCCAATTCAAACTTTCCCTCCCAGAAGATACAGTGGTTAACTGGAAAGCTTTTTGATATTCCCACTTGTTAGCTTACACCAAAATATATTAACAGCAGCTACTGCTTAACTTACCATTATAAGACACTGAATTAGCACAAATAATTATATAACATGAAGCAAATGATGACCAATGTTTCCTATTGGACAGTGCCACCATTTGCTGTATCTATGCTTTTGACTATTTTCACTCACTCACTAAAACCATTAGCTAAAATAGGGAGAAGTTTTCAGTGTAACCTGGTTATACAACACATCGCCTGAAAGTGTGTTTTATGGTCCCAATGTTATACCACCAATTCCTTACTTTGTAATAGGAATCCACACAAAACAGACATGCTTACCTTAAGTGTCTCTCATACTTCCACAACACAAAGTGTAGTAACATGAGTATCTCAATCATGACAAGGGTCCATCAAACAAAATCAGCAGTCATTTTAAAAACACCTCACCTGGTTTACAGCTCTCCTGGGACAGCAGTCACAATTAATTATAAATCCTATTGCGACTGAGCCTTCCAAACCACCAGAGAGTGTGCAAACATACGTTAACAAATAACTCCTATGATGATGCTGGAGTAGTATTGGTCCAACAGCTCATTCAGTAATTTGTGTATGTTCATGTATTTTCATTTGTGTACTTGTGTTATTTCATTATTTGGAGTTGTCTAAATTCCCCTTGACAAAAATACAATTTCCATATTCCTGTCTGCATAAAGCACCACTGACTGCTAACACCTTAAACTTGCAATTACAACTTGAGTCAAGAAATATTAACCAAGTAGCAATGCAAATATATAAATGGGTGGCTAACTTTTCATTTATGCCTTGCCTTCAACCTTAGTAAATTAAACTAAATGCTGGACCTGCAAAGGGGACCTAAAACCTCTGATTTCTCTGCAGCACTGGTTGTAACAGGTGAGAAGGTCTTGAGACTGACCTAAAGCAGATGACACTTTTAAGGGTTCTTTGAAAATTACCTACCACTACACCACCTCATCATATTAACACACTACAAATTACCACACATGTGGCAAGACACATTTGTTGATTTTTTCTACACGCAAACGGTGCCTGTGACTAAACTGAGGGACCATAGTCAACTCTTCAACTTTAAAATGGACACAAGTACAGAAACACAGACATGAGTAGAAAGACACACAGACACACATACACATACTCATCCTCTATTCTTCATTCTTAACTACAACAACTTTCATCTGTCCCTTTTACAAGCTACTTATCTCTGGCAAGACCTGGAGAGACAGAAAAGGAAAAAAAAAGCTGGGGATAAAAATTCGGAGCCAGTAGAGAATCTACCACTGCGAAGACACACACAGTTTGAGAAGAAGTGTGAGAGAAGAGAAGAAAGAGTGAGAAGAAGAGAGAGATGGAGAAAGAGAGAGGGAGGATTAGGGGAGATATAATGGGCTATAATCCTTTTCTATTGCGAATGGAACCCAGGGATCGCTGATGGGGTGTCAGTTTGAAAGGGTTGTTTGTCTTGGATATGAGTTTGCTTTCAGACCACTGGCACTTTCATGAGAGCTGAAAAGTCCTTGGCCAGCAAATAAAAAAGTTAGCTGTCAGTTTTCGGGGTAACATGACTCACTAGCACATAATAATAAAACAGCTTTTACCATGCAGTAAGAGGTAATGTAATGAATTACTCTATGAATTTCAGAAATAACATGAGTTATTAACAAAAAGCAGCAATTATTTTTGTTATTTCCTTTTTCGGTAATATTTACATTTTCAGGAGCACCCAGTGACCAGAATACATCAGCAGGGGTTTGCCTGTAGTGTTGATCAGTTGTTATAACTCCAGTCAATGGCTGCTGAGAATTGAAGCATTCGAATTTTTGCCCACTGTCAAACTTGTATTCGCTTCTGTTTTGGTAGCAGTTCTCCGCATCCCCAGGGGGTTTTGAGTGGTGCTCAGTTGTTCTTACGCAAGCTTGCTGTAAAGTTAAATAGCAACAGCTACAGCTTAGACTGCTAGATGGCTAGGTTGACCAATAAGTAATATTTTGCCTCTTCGGTTGCTATTTCAGGATGACACTGACTGTAATTCCACTTGACGAGCTCGTTGGCTGCTATTGTGAAATGTGATTTTGAATGTTCAACATGCTGCTGGAGCTGACAGGGACAGGAGGGTGAGAGAGGCTGGAGCAGAGCTGGAGGAGGAAACAGTTTCCTGATGTTGCTGTAGTTCTACTGGTTGCTACTAGATGCCACTCCAGAGTCCATGTTAATGATTGTTCCTTTAAAGGGATGGTAAACTAAATTAAAAGTGAGGGTTTTATTATTTAGTATTATTCTTGAGTACTATCTTCATCATCCACCATAATTTGGTGGATGATGAAGATCGTACAACTGTGATAAAACAGAATTTTAGGGTCTGCATTGTCTATAGTAATACATTCCAGCAGGTCTTGCAGTAGGATTTCCCCTAGAGTAATGTCACTGTCACAAAGCTGAAGTGTGTGTGTGTGTGTGTGTGTATGTATGTGTGTGTGTGTGTATGTGTGTGTGTGTGTGTGTGTATCTGCATCTGTATTCGTGCTTGGGTAAATATGTTTACCTCAATGCTCAGGGATAAGCCATGAAAGCAATATAGAAGTGAGACGGATGGGTGGAGGCATGAATGATGGATCGATGAATGGATTGCTTTGTACACATCCTCCTTTGAAGTTTGAATTTTAAAGACTTTATCACTGAAAAACTGGATCTGGAGACTATCCTCCTCATTTACTAGGGCAGGTGCAAACCAGCTGCATGCACTATAAAAATAAGAGGTGCGATTATTACCAATTTAGCGAGTGACTTACTAACACCTAACATTTAGATGAGCTCCATTGCGATTTTGGCATCATGAGCCAATTAGAACACTAGAGTTGCTATTTAAACAAAGGACAAGATATACATCTTTCCTGTTATCAAGTATAAAATAAATTTGACCTATTGTTTCTGAATAATCCAATCCAAACGATTCCAGTTCAAGGGAAAATAAACAGAAATTCCTGTGTCGATTTTATTTTCAATAATCCTTTCGCTGAGTAGGCCATCTAGGAAAAAGTCAGGAGGAAAAATCTTCTGTATCACTCAAACCCTGATGTACTGACACACCTGGCAAAAGGCAGTCTGCCATCTTCATCTTACCCCTCCTCCACCTCTTCCTCTGCATCATCATCCTCATCATCGTCCTCTTGGCATTCATTCACAGCTGAATAATGTGGAAAAAACAGCGAAACTGTGCCTTCAAACCTGCACTCCACCAGATTTCTGGTCCTAATGTGGGTGTTGTTGTATTTCTGCTCTGCAGGAGTAACAGGATTTGACAGAGGTGTTCACAGCTAAGAATGTAAGGTGTATGCTCAGTCTCCTTATGAAATGAAATAAACTACACTCAAATCGGGTAATAATGTAATGTAATCCCTACCTCTGATTAATGGGGAAAATGCCTTGTAAGTCCCCTAATGTGATTTGACTATGCTGCCAGTAAATTTAAAAATAATTGTCATGTTTGTGCCTAAAATAAAACCTGTTTTCACTTGGCAGTATGTAGTATGTGCAAGTCAGTGTTGAATAAGCTGTTTTTCCTTCAGTAAATAAGGCACAAGGAGCTATTGTAATACTTAGAATCCCTCATTCATCTTTGCGGTCCCTAGCTGACACACCATATTCATCAGTTCTAAGGTGCTAAATGTTTGTACCCTGGTGTCCACCTTCAGTTGCACTAAAAAAAAAAACAATCTACACCGTTGATAAATCAGAATTGTTACTTTTTATGCACACAGTGCCATTAGTGCCATTGCATACCTTCAGTAAATCTGGGCGCTTATTTGAATGAAATGACTGTCTTGTCACTTTGAAAAGCATTTGAAGAGTAGACATCTGAATGAAATAAATGTCCCGTCAAACCTGAGAAGTGGATTTAAAAATGCCTAAAAATGTTTGAATGCAATGTTTGTAAAAATGTTGCAATGAGGAAAAGGATTTTGGCAACCGCTCAAGAGGGATTTACAGGGAGTTTTTTAGAGGCGTGTGTCAGATGTGGGTTTTCATAATGCTGCACCTTATTATGAAGATAATTCTAACTGAAAAAAGGGTTAAGAATGCAAGATAGGCACCACACACAAACACACACACATGCTTATATGCATACTGATTTAAATGCTGTGTATAAAAATGGTAAAAATACACAACAGTACACACATATGGCATACACAGCCACACACAGACATGCTTAACTTTTGTAATGCATGCACGTATGCGCATGCGCACACACACACACACACACGCACGCACACACACAAACAAACACTACCTGAAATGATATTTACAGTGTTACACAGAGCATTGTGGAGGAAATGTCTAACAGGCCAGGGTGCCTGTCAATTCATCACTGTGGAGAGAGAGTGCGCATGTGTGTGTGTGTGTGTCTGTGTGTGTGTGTGTGTGTGGGATGTTGTATTGAGTGTGAAACAGACAGAGAGAGGGAGAGAGAGAGAGAGAGAGACAATGGCTGAGGAAAATGCCAGCACATCTCCTCTGCAAAAGACCAGGAGACTCAAACTTGAATGATTATAGCTGGTTTGAAATGCAATTGAAAGGATTCACATCTCCTGTACATAAATGAAATGTCAACTAAATGACATGCTGTTGAATGTGTGTGTGTGTGTGTGTGTGCACGCGCGCGTGTGTGTGTGTGTATTCCTCTCTAAAGCTTAACTGCCCAAGTTTTAGTCAGGCTTGGCTTAAATACTATGGTAAATCAGGTTTAAAATTGTTATGCTATTAATAGTCCATCATCAGAAAATTGTGATTGTCTGGGTGTATTCAGACCTGTGGCTCGTTTGCTTTGTTCTGATTCAGGGGCTAAATCAATACAAGTGTTGCATTTTTCTTTTGGGTCATTTGTGTTCACACAATAACAGCCTGTATTGGTCAAGTTGTAAACAAATGCCATGCGTGGACAGTTGTGTCGGTTGCTGTGTCGGTTATGTTCTCACTGCAAACGAACCGCTCCACGGCTCAAAAGGAAGCAAGCCGCGACCACCCCTTCTAGGCGATCTTGGTCCACTTGTTTCATCCTTCAACTGAGCGCGATTGCTGTGTTCACATATGTCCAAACAAACCGATCTTTGGGGGGAAACACTCCATGTTTTGGAACAACTGCTCGAAACAAGACAGGTTTGAATACACCCTTAAATTAGATTAAGTTTCTGGAGTGGAAATGTGAGTTGAAAGCCATCACTGATATGTGCAAACAGCAATATCTGAGCTTGCATCCTACAGTGCTCATGATTTTGGAAAATTTTCAAAGGAAGACATAAATCTGAGCATCAGAACAAGGAAAAGCAGAATGATCTCTGATAAAAAAAAAAGAACAGCTGTCAATTTTTAATAAGTCAGACTGTGTCAGTCAATGACATGACAATGTTTAGTCAGAGAGATGCAAGTTTAAAAAAACTGTCGGAAGCCGGTACAAGCTCATCTGGAAGGATGACATTTCATGTAAACATGCTCTGACAGCAAGCACTTCATACAATTCACAGATCAATCACAGTGCTTTCAATTACAACATTCAGAGATGTACACATCAATTTCAGAACATCAGCTAATGACAGCAGCCAGCGGAAGACCTTGCCCCCCAGCAGGTAAAGGTCACAATTAATTAGTGAGATATGCACACAGTTAACACATGACCTCCTCCACTTAAATGGGGTTTGTCAAGCAATTTCAATTCCAACAGGTTCCTCTGCAGCAGCAACCAAAAGCACATTAAGTGCTGACAAAATCTTTATTTTGATGAAGATTCTGCTAATGGAAATTAGGGCACAGCATCACAACATTAGCAGAGCACATACTGTTCAAAGCAGTGGCTACAAGAATAAAGCACCAAATAATATTTCCAACAAAGATGTGCCATCCCTTCAAAAGAGTTCCAAAATTGCTTACAGACAACAGATGACATGATGTGTCCAGTGGTTTATACTAATGCTGTCCTCTTAAGACGAGAAAAAATGTGACAGAGTAGCTTGGGTCTTACAGGTATGGAGATCAGTTTTATCAAAGAGAAATGTCTCTGTAGAAATGTCTTTTTCTGATGCTGGAACAACTTCTGGGGGAGGAATAATTCATATGCAAACTCCCACTGTGATTCACTGACATCTTGTCTTGTTCTCAGTCACACCACATATAGACTCAGAGTCTGTGTTTCCAACTGGGCCACATTCAATCAGCAGCAGTGGTCCGCCACTGCCAGAGAACTGCCTCACCTCAAGAAAAATGTCAAGCAAACACACACTATCATCATCTGACCCCACGACAAAACTCTAAACAAGAATCCAAATAACAGAGACTGCAGAGACCTAAAAATGACAGTCCATTACTATTAATGTTTTCTAGATCTCAGATTGTGTGGTCTTAAAATGCAGAAGCAGACATCATATATGCTGAACCTTTTTACTTACATGCTACATTGCTGCTGCATTGATGCCCCACCCATTCAATACTTGACTAGGAACAGTGATATCAGCTGTTATGAGACTGAGACAAATAGATTGTGGACTAATCCACCATCTGCACTTCACAGTGAATAAGACACTAGATGGCATATGCAGCTTGCAGTGAAAACTAGATTAACCACTAATGGGTGATTCAAACAAAACTGATTGCAAGAAATATACACAGTATTGGTAAATCAACCCTGAAGTAGTGCAACCAAAAGTTGCACTACTTCAGACATAAACACATAGGATTACACAAAAAAGTTCCTACTTGTTGCTATGCTGCTTATCTTATAAACAGTTATCTGCAAAACTCTAGATTGGGAAAATGATAATTTATAGAGCAGCGACAACGTCCCTTCCATCAGTCAAATAGATAAGGATTCCAGTGTCTCCAAAGATAATACTTAAGCTTATCTGCATGCTGAGATGACTTATGTCAGGCAACGAAAAATAGTCGTATCATCTATTCATCTGTCAGATATAACACTCTGATTCTGTCTCTCGCTCACATTCAATTAAAGGAGCTTCACTAACATCACACAGCACATCTGAGAGCTCAGAGGTAACAGATGGAGGCTTCAGAGAAGGCAACAGAGGATTTCCCTCTCCAACACTAATACCTGATATCTATAAATTTGAAGAATTTTTTTTTCTAAAATAACACAAAAGTGAAAATATTAACAAGGCAGTAAACACTCAACTTTGTGGCTAGTTCTTAAAACCGAAAAAGGGAATCACACTATTTTTGTTGATGATGTGTCAACAGCATTTTATGCTTATGATAAAAAAAAACAACAACAAAAACTGGTGCAATGTTCACTTCCATAGGTACCATTCCATAGGTACCATTATTCAGCAAAAAGTGCTTGCACTCAGCTCTTGCACACTAAGCATAAACTGTACAACACAGAAAATGTGCTCCACATGGACTCAGTCTCATAGGAATTATGACTACTAATAACTTTTCTGCCAATGCTTTTTGCTGTCAGCTATCTATGCAGTTTGAACTCATTCCTGTACTTTGTTGTGATTATTTGGCTCACAGAAAGTCCATGTCCTGTTTGGTCCTCTAAACACATTTTCTGAGCAGTGAAAAATGCTCCTCACTCTCCAAGAAGATGCCAGGCACAGTACTTTTCCAAAGCAGCTGCTTTCCTTCTGACTTACTGACTTTAATCTAAACATGCAATTGATCAAATGAAAAAAGCAAAACACTGTGAACATGGCCAAATTCTTGAATTAGCGATGTGCATTGACAGTGAGGAAAATATGATTCCTCACTTGAATGCACATCCATACTAATTAGAACACCATTAAAGGTGATGCTATTTACCCCTTCATTAAATCAACACTGATTTAAATGGGTCAGCAGTTAATGGTTGGACAGTCAAATATTAACATCCACCTCGCAAAAAAACAAAGGGGATGTAGCTCAGTGGTAGAGCGCATGCTTCGCATGTATGAGGTCCTGGGTTCAATCCCCAGCATCTCCACATCTTGGTGCTATTAAACTTTTTGGTCAAAGTGCCAGAGGACAAGAAAAGGGATAGATGTAGAAACATCAAGGAGAGACAGAGAGGAAAGAAACCAAAGGAATGAATGAGGAGAGGAAGGGAAGGGAGTCAGTGCACAGTTTGACTCCAATTCTGAGTTGAAAATATTCACGTCTGAGTATAAAGTCAGCAAAACTTGGTTTCCAATGGGATTCTACTGGAAACCAAGGATAGCAAGATGACGATATTGCGACCATCAAATAAATATACTGTACACAGTGCGCTACAGTGTCCGGTCTGATCAGAGTGACAATAATAGATATGAGATGAAGAGATGAAACTGCCAGAAATCTTTTCATGTGTAAAATGATCAGCTCGTTTGTTAAAAAGTCAGTGTATTCCTTGAAACGTTTCTTAAAACTGAAAATCTAACAAGAGAGATACCCATGTTAAATACACTTTTGTACACTTTTTGTGTACAGTATAGCACCAATAAAAGCCACTGAGTGTTGCAGTTGTGCCAGGGTGGAGCTCAGTGGTAGAGCGCTTTGCATGTATGAAATCCTGGGTTCAATGCCCAACATTTCCACTAATTATGAGCCATGGCATCTCTGTTGGTAAGCACTACCAGCAACAGGATCTTTGTGACTACAGTCTTAAGGGTTTAAAGGTCTGCCCACAAGTTTTCAACAAGCAGGACGATAGCCCCTGACCTAATCCTCATAGCAAGCGTGAAAAAACTCCCCTCAAAAGCCAACTGTAACAGTGGAAAAAAATGGAAGAAATGTTGAGAAGGACAACAGAGAGAGGAGACTCCTTCCTGGCCAGACAGGTGTGCAATAGTTGCCGACCCAGTGAATAAATTACAAACAATACAGTCCTAATACAAATTCTACTTATTAGTCTACTTATTATTAATTCTACTTATTTATTTCTTTTTGTTTTGAACAATATATGTAAGACAAATAACCAAAATAAAGTTAATTACGATTTTGATTCTGATATCGGGTGACTGGATGAGATCTAACGAAGGGCTATGGGACATGGTACACAGACAAAATGTATTTCTTTAAATTTAAACACAAAAGAGAGAGACTCTGAGCAAACTCTAAACAATGTAGGAAAGCATGAAGTAGAACAAAACTGTCTCCAAACTTATTCTCTGTCTTATTTAAGTGTTTAAGCAAGGTCAGACAAAAACAAAGAGAGAGAGAGAGGGAAAAAAGCAGAGAGAGAGATGCTGCCTGGGAGAGAAAGGCCCAGGTGTTCATGGCAGACAGTTAGTGTGTGGTTTGTGTGTGTGTGTGCGTGTGTGTGCGTGTGCGTGTGTGTGTGTGTGTGTGTGTGGTGTGTGTGTGTGGCTGTCTGTTGCAGTGGGCGCCCCCTGGTATTGACCATGACTTTGCTAAAATAAAATGTCTTGGAAATAGTGAGGAGGATGTGAGGTGTGACACCAAAAACAGATGTTTGTGTTTAGAAACCATCAAACTGTCTTCAGAATTTGGGAAATGAGAGAGTAAACAAACCCTTTATCGTGTGTGTGTGTGTGTGTGTGTGTGTTAAATGTGTGTG
>OMLB01028183.1:0-11306 GCA_900302555.1 Myripristis jacobus | reverse complement strand
TCGTAGCATTGAATAGTGGTTTTTGTCGGTATTTATTGCATTGTTCATGTGCCTGACATTCCGGAAGCCTGCCTGTGAGGTTTTGGTGACGTGTGCGCACTGCTCGCCGGTCTCCGCTCCGCGCCGGTCTCCGGACTCATTTGATTGGTTAAAGTGAATCGGCTGTGTCAAACCCACTCCACGCCTCTCTCCTCCCTTGTGCCGGTAGGAGGAACGGCGGATTACTTGCGCCATGCGCACGGCGTGCCAAACTTGCAAAATCCGCCTGGCCACACCCGCACCGCATTTAAGGGCGGGAACATTGGCTCATTTGATTGATTTAAAGTGAATCAGCTGTGTCAAACCCACTCCACGCCTTCTCTCCACCCTTGCGCCGGTAGGAGGACCACTTGCGCCAAGGCGCACGGCGTGCCAAACTTGCAAAATCCACTTGGCCACACCCAGCACGCCTGGCGCAACTGCGCCAAACACGCAGCTGCGCCGGTCTGCGAAACTAGAGCCCAAAGTCTCATTGGTCCAACAGGATTGGACTCTGTGTAAGTCTAAACTCAAATAACTTCTTCCAGTTGGAGGGCTAAAAACACCATCAGGTCATCAAAAAAGTAGCTACACCCACACCTACAATATAAAGTTTGCCTGCTTATTTTATTGTGCAGCAATGGTTGGACAGTGCATTGGAAAAAAAATCTCCATCTAAAACATTTTGTCTTATATCCAGTTTTTAAATCTTAAAAAAAATCTGCCAGTGGGATAGGATGATCCCACTTGTTTTCGATGTTAATCCTTGAATCACTTGTTATTTCATAGATGTGAGTGGGTTGATCTGCGGTGACGGCAAATAATGTAACAACTTCTGCTCATGTAATAACTGCTGATAACTTTTCCATTCTTCATGTAGTTAAAGTCAATTATATAATAACTGCCGTATATTGTAAAAAAAAAAAAAAAATCTGAAGCTTTAATGACTTCACATAACTAGCTGGGTTAAAAAAAATCATTAAAAAATATAGTAACTGGAGATGATGAAGTTATAATAAAAAACCCAGCTAATAATCTAACAACAAGGCAATAATATAATACCTTATTACATTATATGCAAAAAGATATTCTGATATTGGTTCAGAAATGTTATTACATTATTGGTAATTTATTACATTATCAACTTTTCTTACTTTAAGAATGGACAATGATGTCATTAATAGTGTACATTACTGGCTGTTAAATCTGCCTTGTTTTAAACTGTTTATCCCTGAAACCAGGAAAATTCCTGGACCAAGTGAAACTTCACTGGAAAACACTGGGCCTCCCTCATCCCACTGGCAGATTTTTTTTTTTTTCGTTTTTTTGAAGAAAAACAACATTTTTAAGACGGAATGTGAGATTCAATGATATTTTAAAATGAAAGACTTTTCACAGTTTAAAAAACTGATTTCAAGGATTATCTTTCCTCAGTTTGTTCATAAAAATTCCCAACAGAAGCATTAATTTGTTTGAGAGATTCCGGCCTGTGAGATGTCGGGTCACCACAGTCTCCCCGCCCTGCAGCACACACACTGCTTCAGTACTTTATCTCGTCGCATTTCCTGTAGAAGCCCCCATCCTGCATAGCCCTGCATTAGGACAGCATACAGTGGCCATTGCATTAATACTGCACAGTATCTCTTGGGGTTGGAGTAACAGAGCAGCTGCGGTGCTGGCAGCATGTAAAAAGTGGGCTTGCTGCAAACACCGTGCATCTGCACAGAGGAAGCCAGGAGGCAGCCGGCACCATTGATAACTCTGCATTTGTGAAATCAATTAAACGCAGCATTACTAGTCAGCATTAGACACAGATGGGCCAGAGTGATTCAGCTTTGGGAGGATGTGTGGCTAAATTATGTGAACAAGTCACTTTCAGCATTCCTTGCCTGGATTGTGGATTTAACGTGATGAGAATCAAGTTGTTGTACATTTGTTATTTTACCATGTGCCGTCAACGTTTTATTTCTGGTGCATTTACAGCGGAGAGGCTTGGTTCCAGTGTAATAAAACATCTTCAGTTCATCAAAGACAGCCAGTCACTGGGAAAAAATAGGTCAAAAATTGGAGGTGTGTGATTTTGTCCAAATGCAACAAAACTGCTGATCCTGCTCGCATGAACAGATGATAAACCTTTGAACAGGACTGAACTCTGTCACCTCGAAAAGCAAGCGAGGTTACCTTGGAGACAACTAGCAAGGAGACAGGCAGACAGAGAGAGAGACAGACAGACAGAGAAAGAGACAGGGAGACAGTCTGACCTGGTTTCAGGCTCCATTAATCAACAGCTCATCAGACAGATCCACAGCTCTGATTAAATCTGCTCTGTTGTGGCTGAAATGACCGGCTGACTAACATCCACACAGAAACCCAACAGGCTCTTTCTCTCTTTCCTTCTGTCTGTCTGTTTCTTTCTTTCTTTTGTTCTTTCTTTCTTTCTTCACCATGCAGTACATTTCCCCCCCTCATCCCTGCCTTACTCCAGCTTCCCTTTACACTCAGAGTGCAGTGGAATTTTCTCTATCATTCATCCATTCACTCATTAACATCCATTCATAACATTAAAGGGCCATACCAGTGATTATGAATGTTTGGCCCATCCACCAACAATATCCCCACATTTTACATCACAACTAAAGATTTAATAACATAGAATCAAAATCCACAGAACTGATACTTCTCTCTGTAAAGCAAGGGACTATTTTCTGGCGGAGGGGGCATTTTATTGCACCCAATTTCAAGTCATCAAAACACAACAGTGCTGCTGCTTTTATGAAAACTAATGTGGGGTACTTAATTACGGTGATGGAATACTGGTGTGAAGAAAGTCTGAACTCTCTGAAAGTTCATTTTCAAATCGTAGTGGAATGAATGGAAACTAATGGCTGGATAAAAGGGAGGAAAATGATATCATGAGTTATAAAATACCACTGCTCGGTTTGGGAAAAGATTAGCAGAAATGTGAAGTTTATACATTTTGTAGATATTAGGCTAAACAAATAAAACTGGTATGGTCCTTTCATGATATTGCGATAACAAAAAGAGATAATACAATATATCACCCAGCCCTAGAATCACATACACCTGTCTTCGACGGCGTGCTAGGGCCATAATATTCTGAGAAAAAAAACTAACACATTTTTGAGAAAAAAAATGTGAAAATTCTGAGATTCTAAAGTTACAAATTTATGAGAAAAAAACTTGGAAAAATGTGAGGAGATACTCTTCAAAGCATTAAAGCATCTCTTCAAAGTCTGGAAAATTATCTTATGATATCTCATGATAAGATTGTTACTCTGGACTAAAATCACCAGGTGTTCCTTGTTACTTAATCCAATATCCGTAAATTTACCACTTTAATCTCAAAGAATATCTGAGTTTTTTTCTCTGATATTTGTGACTTTAATCTTGAAAATCCTGAATGTCTCTCCTTTTTCTTCATGAATTTGAAATTGTTTCTTACTTTGTCCCTGATCTCCTCATCCATCCCCCTCTATCCATGCTGTTTGCCAGTACTGACTTCTACAATATCTTTAAGCCACGTCTAGAGGAGGGTGTCCTCTTTATCCCACCCCCTCCTTTCATCAGTCCTGCCCTCCCTTGGTGTCTATCTTTCATTTTAGCAGGGATTGGGAGTCAGACTATTAAACTGGGGGGTTCCTCGATCTCTTATCTTTATCCCTCACCTCCTCACATATCCCTCCCTTTCTCAATACCCCCACGTTCCTCCCTTTTATCCTGCCTCCATGCATACTGTCTCTAGTCAGGGTTGATTTCTATCACATCTTGAAGCCAGACCGCAGGCTGAGGAATCTCTCTGCCTGGCTCAGGCATACATGGGGAAATGAATACAGGTGTCAACGTAGCACAACTGCAGCCAAAGCAACTGGGCACCTTGACTGCATTTGGTCATTTAAGGTCAGACCTGAATTTGGAGTTGCAGCTCCAATGAGGATTTGTTGATCTCTGAGATTTTCATTTATCTGTTCACCTAGATGATATTTTTGACAGAAAAGGCCCAAATATACCTTCAATTTCAGGATTTCCTCAAGAGACTTAACACAAGTAAATGGTTTCCAGTAACGAACATGCACATATCAGTATGATTTTATCAGTTCAATCCGTTCCATGTATCAGTTCCATCAAATTACACTCATCTTCCCCCTATCTAAAAAAAGAAAGCTTGGTTACACCCGAGTATGTCTGAACATCACAGACTCATTATTTTGTACATCTCTCATGTCCATTTGTTTTTATTTATCTAAAGAATGAATTGAAAATGACTATTTATAGAAATGTATTGCTTTGCAGAACTTAGTTAAGTACTTTTTTGCATACAAAGAGAAATTAAGCATAAGCCCTTGTACAAAAAGTTTGTGTTGTAAAATGTCTCTCCTTGCATTGAGGCTGTCCTGCTAAGGTGGAGTTTTGAAGTGCGTGGTCGTCACCAAAGCACAAGAGGAATAAATGGCGAGGAATGCCGACATCTGTGTCCGTGTTTATTACAGCACACAAAAAGCATGAACCAGCCTTTACTCACGTCCTCCCACTAGGCCTCCTTCTGTTGTCAGGACTGACATCCTATCACACCTTTTCAAGAAAAAGATCCACCCTCACATATTATTACACTGCTGCATTTCATCAGTTGGTGATCCTCAGTGTGTTCTGGCTTTATTTTGTGATGGAAATGTTGTCATTTTCTTTACTTATGTACCTGCTTTCCCTCAGCCTGCCTCATCTGCTTATGGAACCGAAAGCGAATATTAGAGGAGCTCTGCCTCTGCTTTGGAATCTCAACTGAAAACATTCTTTTAAAACTCTACTTACTTACTTTTAAAACATACTCTTAAAACTTGTTTTTTCCTATTTTTTCCTAATTTCCTAATATTCTTCTTTTCAGTTGTTCTGTTGTTTTCTGTTCTTTTTTTTCAGTGTCTCTTCTGTCCATTGCTTTTATCAGTCCATTTTATTTTACTTTGGGGGGTGTTTATCCCTTTGTAACTTTGTGAAGAAAAATGCTATATTAATAAAATTCTTCCTCTTGTTATTACTATTACTGCACAAAACTGAACTTTGGTAGACTGTTGGGTTGTATAGTTCCCTGGGTGTGATATGAGTCCACATGGTGGTGAAATATCCTCATCAGTTGCTCTGTGCTCCCCTGGGCTGCTAATCCAGAAATGTGTCTCTCCATTCACTTCCACAGCGTGACAAAATAGGTCCAAAAATAACAGTCTTAGCACATAAAAGAGCACCAACAAATTGGATTATTACAATATAAAAAACAACAAGTCCCATTACCCATTTTTGGTGTAATTACCATAATTTGTCAAAGTACTATCAGGTGGTTTTGTCCTGATGCAAGGGTACTATGCAAAAGTTTCCTGCCGATGCGACCTGCCGGATCTACTTTCCTATTCAAATAGGAAAATAACAAGAAAACAGACATTTAATTTCCTCAAAAAATGGGTACCTGGACTTGTTGTTTTTATATTGGCTTAATCCACATTAAAAGTGTTATTTCGGGAGCTGTTTTGCCCAACAGTGGAAGTGAATGGAGAAATAGAAATACAGTGTTGTGGATTAGCAGCCCAGGAGAGCACACAGCAGCTGATGAGGAGATTTAACCACCATGTGGACTATACTATACAAGAACTATACAGTCCAACAATTTAGCAATTTTGCTTTAAGGTAGTAATTTCCTACATTTCCCCAAATTCCTTTCAACAACCGCCAGAGAGAGGGTGTAAAATTTTTCATTTGAATCAAAGGTGGGTATTTCAATAAAAATTAATTAGTTAGTTAGTGAGTACAGTCTATTGAAGCTGAAGTAGACTTTTACACTTCTTGTGTTTTTCCTTTATTTGAGGCCTAACCCAGCGGCCTTGCTCCATCATCTCCTCCTGTCCTTACCGTGAGCCTCTTGTCAGGGTTGACTTCTATCATCCCCTTCAGCAGAGCTTGGCAGTCAGGGGGGATGAAGTGGGGCATGTGGAATACGCCACTCTTCACCTTCTCCAGAAGCTGCCGCAGGTTATCATGGTCAAAGGGCAAGGCACCCTGGGAAAAGATGGATAGAAAGAGAAAGAAAATGAGAGAGATTGGGGATAAAGACGAGAGGAACAGGGAAGTGAAAGAGATTAAACAGAGTCTGGGTGGTTATGTTGCTCATTGATTCAAACAGGTTAGATTTTGAACTTGCGAGCAGTAGATGGTACAACACTGAAACATTTCTAACAGATTAAAGTGACAGATCACACAGATTAAAATGAACTAGTTCATGTTCATAACTCACAATTTTGAATTCTGAACTAACTTCACCGTCCCAAAAATGAACTAATGCCTGTCTCTGTCTCATCAGAGAATGCTTAACTTCAAAGATCTTCAACAATATATGTGTTTTTACACTTTTCTCAGTCTTAATAATTCAAACAATGACTAGAAAACATGTTCTCTGTAGCAGTTGAGAACATAATCCTAAATGAGGCAATGTAAGAACTTGTGAATATCAGAACTTTCACGGGGTTTCTGTTTTTTCTGTTTTAAAAGCTACTTGACAGACCACCAACTGCAGGCTAGGTGTCAGTGCTGCTCCTTAACACAGAAAAAGAAGAAGACGAAGCGACCTCAGTCACTTGTGAGTCAGTCAGAAGCACAGATGGCATAGGTGGATGACAAGGTAGCGAGGAAAATAGGTCAGAAACTGAGAGGTTTAATAACAGAATGTAAATTGCTCTGCGTAAACAGTGTTTTGATTTTTTTTTTAAATTTAGGCTACTATAAGTTATAGTATCATTTTCCCATATGATCCAAGATAATACTAGGTTGTCTGAATATAACCTACATGAATATGAGGTACCACAGATTCTCCATCTAATTAAGTTTTTGTCAGTCCAACCATCCTTGCAAATGAGCTACTAATGCAAAACTCTGCTAATAACAATATAGCGTAAGTGTTGGCAGCTTCTGTATACGTTATTGTAAGATGTAAATGAACTGTAGTTTAATGTGTGTATTAAAAAGACTGTTCTCTTCATATTACATTGTGTTGTTATGCTCTCCTTTAGTGGTAACAACAGCATTCCTGTATTTGATACAGATACACAGGAGAGTGCACGTACAGAAAGATTTTATTGTCATCAGCTATGGTTTTGCGCACTGCCAACAGTGTCTAGAATGACTTTGAGTAGCGTTTCAGTGTTCAGAGCAGAGCGTTGTCTCACCTTGTTATATTTTATTTACAGTCAGTCAAATGCATGAATCACATTTTGTAGTCTAAGTGCACACATGTGCCTCCATAGCAACCCTGCAACCGCAGAGCCCTCCCACAGAACAAATCCCAGTTTACCCCCTGCATATACATGAATTTGTGAAACATGTATTCTATAAAAAATGAGAAAGGCAAATGAGAGGATATGAGAGAGCAGGTGTAGTAATGTATGGAGATAAAAATGAGAGGGAAAAAGAAAGGCAGGGAGAGAGGAGGCGAGACTGAAGGCTGGGAAAATGCGAAAAGAGTAGGACGGGTGGGAGGGAATGAAAGGAGTAAGACGTAGAGAAAGGGAAAAAGCAGAGGAATGAAAAGACAGAAGAAGAAAATCTTCTTACCACAAGAAGAGCGAAGAGGATGACTCCACAGCTCCAAACATCTGCCCTGCGACCATCATACTTCTCTCCCTGAAGCACAAACGCAGGAACAGGGTAATGCTAGACATGCTCAAACACACACACACACATACACACACACATACACACACACACACGCACTGACAGACCAGCAACTTACCCTTATGACTTCTGGGCAAGCGTAATGTGGGGATCTATAAAGAAAGGAAGGGGACATGAAAATGATATAAATAAATAAATTACATTGCTAGACACATATGTAAACACACAGCTAAAGACAGAAGCGTATGCATGTGTGTTTCTCATTCATGGTGAAACATTCTGGACCCCAACTGTAAAAAAAAAAAGAGAACACCTGCTCCCTCGGTATAGGTGAATCCAGGTGAATGCCACAATCTCTTACTAATTTGACTTTTTCAATCCAATTCAGCCATGAAGGGGAGATGGTTTAAGAAAAAGGTTTAAGCTCAACTGAGTCATCAACTGCACAACAGGAAGTGCAACTGAATACTGGGAAGATGTTCCTAACATCTAGTACACTCTGTGTATCTCGTCCAATTTCAGACCAATTGTTGAAATCCTAAAATCAATTAAATATCAAGTATCAGATGTCACCAAAAAGATACATTGCTCATCTTTCATTTGAGGCCAAATGGCACATTTAAAGAGCAAAATGAGCACCTCTGTCCATAGAGCTGGAAATGACTAGCATTGCACAGCACATGAATTTTAAACCTGGTACAAACAAATTAAGCGTTTATATCATATTTTCTATTAATTTAGAGAAACATAGTACATATTAAAGGGATAATTCCCCCTCTAGCTGTTGTGTAGGACAGTAGTGGTGCTATCTTCCTCTCATTGTTACTGAGTGCTGAATACTGGCTGGATGCTCCAAATGCTACCTGTTAGCCTCCTGCCATTGAGCTGGACTTCCCCCCAGCTAATATTCAGAAAAATAAGCCTTAATCCTTAATCCAAACTGTTCCAAACTGTTAAATAAACAGTTTTTAGAGTCTTTTCATGAAAAACATGGACAGCAAACTCAAGCAATCTACTTCTGTCTCTGTGGTAGCTACTGCTCCTCTGGCGCGGAGTGATACAGGAAGTGCGGCAGTTACCAGATCTTTCAAGATGTTCATGACAGTAACAGGAAATATACAGTTCTAAAGAATAATTTAATTTAAAAGAATAATATTGTAATTTATATGCAATTTGGGAAAACGATGCTTATAAAGTGAGGTTAAACCTTCTTTGAGTGGATTAAGGTGGTCATTTTTAAGAGTGTGAGCTGCTCAGTGGCAGGAGGCTAACAGTTAGCATTTGGAGCATCCAGCCAGTATCCAGCACTCAGTAACACTGAGAGGAAGACAGCACCACTACTGTGCTACAGAACAGCTAGGGGGGGAGGTGAAATAATTTTTTCAAAATGGGTGAACTATCCCTTTAATCTCTAAATCGCTTATCTAACAACATTGGCAGCACTGTTGTGAATCATACGAAATCACACTCTGATGCAATCAAATTTTGACCCTGAAGAACTGAAACAAAACATAACAGGTTTGTGATTAATCAGTGCCTAAACCCCTTACACTCAGTACTCACCCACAACTGGTTTCTAGCAGGCTGTCCCCCACTTGTAGAGAGGCCATTCCAAAGTCAGCTATCCTGATGTTATTCTTCTCATCCAGGAGAAGATTCTCTGGCTTCAAGTCTCTGTGGCTGGACACACACACACACACACACACACACACACACACACTGAGTGTACTAAGGTATATTTTCCAGACCGTGAACAGTGGTAAAATGACACAATCTCCAGTCACATGCAGAGTTCAACCAAACAATGATTTTCTGTTTTAACTAGACATGTGCTGCTGGTGAGCAACAGTAGAGCATATATCCAAAACGACAGGAGTCCTCAATGAAACTTCTGTCCCTGAACAGCAAATATGAATTAAAAATTCCTAAAGTTATTGCTTTCACAATTTGACAGTTTGGCCTGGGGGTGGTGCTAGAGGGAAGGTCGTAGAGTCACAAAAATCAATAGGATTCTTCCTCTAAGGATAATGAATATGCATAGCAAATTTGAAGAGATTTAAATAAAAGGTATTTGAGTTATCACGCTCAAAGCCAGGAAGGCAGTAAAGGCAAATCCATAATATAACCCATCTGTTGTTTTGGGGATATAATTATCAGAATAGGCCTACTGATACTGTTGAGAATCTAAAAAATAGACATGATTTTGTAGAACAGAAAAATGTTGTTGACTAAGTCATGAATCATGAATCAGCCATCCAAAATTGTCTCACAACTCCTTGGGGGGTCCTGACTCCTAGGTGAAGAACAAGCTCTCACATATATAGACTTCCATATTAAGCATTAACATCTATACTAATGCTTGGATCCACTGGTGGAGCCACAGTTCATTTCTGTATGTTCTGGTTGTGGCAATACTGTGGCACCCCCCCCCCAAAAGTCATTATATTTGTTTTATCTTGATGGGGAAACCAAAATTTGGAGGGGTTAGTAATCCTATCAGATATGCTCTCAATCACAGATACGAAATAACAAAAATATAAAAAAAAATATGCAGCTGAATGTACATCTGATATGAAGTTATTATTTACTCGTTGTTAAAGTCTGAAGCAGTATCAACAGAGTGTCTAGTACTGTGGCTTACATCACTTAATTAAGATGGTATCTTATCTAGCACACATTTTGTAACAAGGAATCTATTTTAAGGGAATTAACAGAATGATTTCAAATAAGTGTGAATAAACTGGAGGAAATGCAGGAAATGATCACTAATGTAAATAGCCAAGGAAGTTTCCCTGGCTTCTAACAGACCATATGGAGTGGCTGTGGCAGAAGTCGAGGGCGGATATGATTTGTCTGAAGAATTTCCTGGCCTCTTTGGGCGTCAACCTGCCCTTCTTCACCAGGTAGTCGAACAGCTCTCCGCCCGATACATGCTCCAACACCAGGTACCTGCGAGACAGAAGGACGCGGGGTAAGAGAAGGTCGATTTATCGCCTGTGTGCACGAGCGCTCAGAGCCGACTCTCCACCCCAACATACAGATTACATTCTCGTGCATGCAGCTTCCATAAATGCAAACCTTCACACACTCACACAGCCTTCTGTATCTCTGGTGCCATATGTTTTTAATCGTAGTTTTGTCTCACTGAACTTTATGTTTTTCCCTCTGCATGAACTTGAGGTTGTTTTTGTTCTGACAGAGATTCAGAGGCAGAAAAAGGAAGATAAGAGGCAGAGGAGAGGAGAAAGATATAGAGATACTCACAGGTATTTGTTATTCTCATAGACATCATGCAGCTTCAGAACGTGAGGGTGCTCTATTAGTTTAAGAATAGCTATTTCTCTCTCCACCTGGAGACAGTGAGAACGAGAGAGAGAGAGAGAGAGAGAGAGAGAGAGGGTAGTCATCAGAGAGGGGTAGGAGGGAAGTCGAAAGTGATAGAGATTAAAATGTAGGAAACACAAGCTAAATATGTTGTAAGGGACATAGAGGGTGGAGAGATAGAGAGGGTAAATGCAAAGAGAGAATACATATAAATGTAGAGAAGGAAAGAAAGAAAGAAAGAAAGAAAGAAAGAAAGAAAGAAAGAAAGAAAGAAAGAAAGAAAGACAGAAAGAAAG
>OMLB01028180.1:5005-15883 GCA_900302555.1 Myripristis jacobus | reverse complement strand
GCGTATGTTGGACCCAAGATGTCTGGAGCCAAGGTTGTTTGGGTGAATCCCATCTGGCATGAAGCGGCTTTTTATGTTCCAAAAAATATTAAAATTGTCAATAAATCCAACCTGTTGCTCGAGACAGGCTGATGACAGCCATGTGCTTAAGCCAAGGAGTCTGCTGAAGGACTCGCAACCTCTGCCGAGTGTTGGGATAGGTCCAGAGATGAAAGACACTCCTGAGCGACGTTTTTTAAGTGTTTCCAATAAAAACAAAAAGTCTTTCTTGAGAGTCTCAGACCCAGATTTATTCTTGAGGATGTCAAATGAGCCAGCATGAATAACAATCTTCTTAATATGTGGCCGTGTAGACATGATGTCAGGTAGCATAGCTGCCACCTCTCTGACTGATGTGTTATTCAGAGTTAGATTTTCAGTCCTGGCCATTTCCACCTGCCTCGTTATAAAATCCCCAATCAGAATAGTGTCTATCCTCTTAGCTTTGTTTTTGGCAGAATGCTCTCTGGCTCTCGGCCTGGCACTGGCTTGTGACCCACTAACTTTGTTATTGTTCAGTTTCATAGTCTCACCTTTATGAGTTAAGCGACTTTTTTCTTTCCGTCGCCGCTCTGTTTCCGTGGCGTGTGCGGGGGTTTGGGAGTTTGTAGAGTAAGAAAGCTGGGTTACAGGGTGATGCATGTTTTATGGTAAGATTTCCTGTGGCTAGGAAGACTTCCTCATAGACTGACTGTCTCTGAGCGGTCATATGCTGTGAAGTTAAGTTGTTTAGGATGGTATCAACCTGGTGGGAGGTATGTAAAATCAAGGGGTGAGACAAAACGAGCTTTTGAGCGTCTTCCACCATCATGCTGCATGCTGCCACTGCACGCAGGCAGGGAGGCATGCCTTGTACCACAACAGGTAAGGTTTTGCTATAATAAGCACATGGTCTGTATCCTCCGCCATGTTCCTGAGCTAAAACAGCAGTAGCAGTTTGCTTATGTTCAGAGACATATAGGTGGAATGGTAGGGTGTACATTGGTAGGCCTAATGCAGGGGCAGACATGAGGCTTGCTTTTAGTTGTTTAAAAGAGGAGTCAGCATCCGGATTCCAAACAATATGTCCATCAACCAGGGCAGATCTAACAGTTTTGTCATGGTAAGAGCAATCAGGTATCCATTGTCTGCAGTAGTTAATCATTCCTAGAAAGGAAAGCAGTTCTTTCTCAGTGGTGGGTGGAGAAACAGCAGCAATGGCAACTACACGGTTAGGCAGCAATTTCCTCTGGCCCTTTGAAAGCAAGAAACCCAGATATTGAACTTGTGGGAGGCACCACTGTATCTTTTTCTTTGATACTTTGTGGCCTACTTTAGCCAGGTGTTGAAGTAGCATAAGAGATGTGGATTCACACAACTGTTTGTTGGGAGCAGTTAGCAACAAATCATCCGCATATTGTATCAGAGTACACCCATGAGGAGGAACAAAAGATTTCAATGTTTCTCTAGTGACCTTAGAGAAGGCAGCTGGGCTGTCAACATATCCTTGTGGAAGTCTAGTCCAAGTCCATTACTGTCCCTCATATGTAAAGGCAAACAGTGGCTGAGTGTGAGGATGTATAGGAATACTGAAAAATGCACTGCAAAAAACAGTAAAACAGGAATCAGTGGCGGGGATAGCAGTCAAAATGGCAGGCACATCTGGTACTAATGGTGGGAGAGGAACAACTGCGTCATTTATACACCTCAAATCTTGAGTAAATCGCCATTCAGAGCGACCAGGCTTAAGTACTGGGTTAACAGGGGTATTGTAAGGTGATGTGGGTATAATAATCCCATCTTTGGCCAGTTTCTCGATTATAGGTTTGATACCATCGGTTTTCTCCTGTGACATTGGATACTGTTTAACAAATATTGGTGTGTCATGTTTCAGTGTAGCCTTATAAAAAGGTGTGCACTGGATGTGACCTGGGTCAGTTCTGTCAGTAGCCCGTAATGTGTCTGGTAGTTGAGAAAAATCGGGTGGTGAAATGAGAACTTTCTGTTCCGGCACTATGTGTGTTGGTGGTAACCATTTGTCAACATCGGTCAGACATGCAACATAGCGGCCTTGTGAGTCAGAAAGAGTAACCACATTGCCACAGAAAGACAGACAAGAGACCGAAAGTTCAGTGCATGCTCTATCAGACACTACAACACAAGACACTTCAGGGTGATATTTACATATCAAGCCTTGCACATCAGCGTTGTTACACAGGGTGAGAGGGGCAGATGAAGAGTAAGCAGCCAGAGAGCAATCAGGGATTTCAAACTAAGTGCCTTTGTGATCGAAGGATACTTTAGCTCTCATTTTGCAGAGTAAGTCTCGTCCAAGCAAATTAACAGGGCTATTTGGAATAACAACAAAGGAGTGGTTACATCTATTGTCATTACCCCAGACTGTTAGTAAAGGATGTGTTTTAGGGCATCTGGTGGGAGTCCCATCAATCCCTACAGAGTTAACGCTAGCTGCAGACACGGGCCCAGAATAATACTTGCCAGCAAAAGATGAAACAGTAGCACCAGAGTCAATCAGGAAAGGATAAGTGATCCTTTCAATGGTCAAATGGATCATGGGAAGGTCTTGGTATCTGGAGGCTACCTGTATATTAAACATCTGCGGAGTCATTTGGGACTTACTCTGTGGGCACTTCTATTGTGAGTGATTGGCAGGCCATTGCATGGGGAACTGAGGAGGAGTAGCAGGGTTATAGTTTTGTCCCTGCTGTTGTGGAGGTGGAGCATGCTGTGTGGGTTGGTAATTCTGTGGGGGCTGATTGCCGCGATTTCTTACGACACTCTCTAGCCCAGTGACCATTCTTGCCACAATAGTAACATGCCTCATTATGTTGGCATGCCTGCACTGGTTTATTGTTCCACCTCTTATTGGGGCCATTATTATTATTACCTCCCTTCTTGGGGTTGTGCTGATAAAAGGAGTGGACCTCAGGTTCCTCATGTATGGCTGCCATGACAGTAGAAGGTTTTCCCGTAGGAAAAAGTCCAGCAGAACATTTTTCTCGTAAAATCTTTCTGAATTCATTGATTTGCATTTCCCACAATCCATTAACCAGCATGAGAATAGTTTGAGCCACAGAGGGGCGAACATTTGCCAGAAAAGTAGAAATATACAGCTGGGCTGTGCCATCCAAGGGGAGGCCAGCAGCCTCGGTCCAAGCCTTGTGAAAACGCTGATAACAAAAAAAAACAGATTTTTATTCACACCTTGTTTGGCAGCAGTCACATAAGTCAGATCAAAATTGTCTCTATGTCTCTGAGTCAACCATTTCTGTAGCGCAGTGAACATTGCTTCAACATGCTCTGGCTGTACCCATACATAGTCGTTATCTGTCCCTCTTGGTGCATCCAGTTCAGCACTAAGATGCTTCACATTCTTTATTCTTCCAATCTACTCTACTTTTCCATGCTTTCCATTCCAACATTTCTTCCTCATCAGGTCCCAAATCTATACTAGCAGCTAACAGATTTGTGTCTCCCTTAGGCATGTCAGGCACATCTTTCCTGCTTGTGGGGGTTCCAGCCTGTTAGGGCCCCCACAAGGGTGCACATTTAAGCCACACATCACAACACTCAGTCATGTATGCTGTATCGCTCAATGGGGTTTCTTTGCTTATGACTCCTTTCTTGGGGTCACAACATTTTACCATCTGAATCACATGATATCTAATGAATGACCCATCCAATGGAAAGGGATTCGGCCATACATTTGGTAATTTGCCAGTGTATAAATTCAAATTTTTCACGAAAGGATAGGTGTAATAAGGACCACACACACTCTTGCAACAAAAGCAGTGGGTGTTTCATCTTGTTTTGGAGCTGGATTGGTTACACTTTTCATTCCTCCAGCTGAGGCCTTAATTTCTCCCTTGTTTTTTTACTACATCTTTTTTAGCTCCTTTATTTTGGCTCTTTCCCATTTTTCCGCTCCACGGTCACACAGATATTATTACAATTAATTTCCCGTTAGGAAGGTCGTGAGCCCAATTGTACAGAGTTGGATAGGATTTCTCAAATTCTAGTAAACTAGACAGAGACTACAAACATGGATAGTGGAGCAAGGCAGCACAAACGCACTGAGTAGTGAAACAAGAGTGCTTACCTTAGTCCAGTATCCCACTTCCGACACCAAGCTGTTGGGCCTTTTTCCCTGTGTGAGTGACGATGGCTCTTTTGTGGTCCCAACCTTCTATCCTTTAATCAGCGCTCACTCTCAGACCTCCTGCCAGGAAATACGTGCACGGAGACAAGACAGAATGACTACTCAGAGCGTCTCAGTCCTTTCTATCAGGTCTAACTTTATTCACCAAGTACAGCAGTATTTATACACAACAAAAGGTTACTAATGACGTAAGAGACACATTCACGCCATGTCTTGCCACACAGTGATACGTGACTACAGTGTCTAGTCTAAGGCCTTATGTGGTTAACAGAGTCATATGTGGTTTTGAGAGCATAAGCTTTTAGTAAGGTAACCATCTTATAGAATATATGTGTGGTAAGCAGAGCTCAATGGGGTCATGTCAAAATGGGGTCATGTCAAAATATATATACACAACACACAGGCACTTTATAGACAAGTTAATGACATAACTGAAGGATTAATCAACAATGAAAATTAGTTGCAGCGCTAGGTAAGTGATATTCAACACTTGGGGGAAAAAAAAAACATCTTACAAAGTGAAAGCTGGTTACATGTGTTAAATCAGTCAGCTTACACTTCTTTGCTCACAAAATGGTTCTGGTTCATTTTTGGGAACATTAAAAAATGCTGATGATAGAGGTACATCAATATAGCACTTTCAAATGTCATCTAACTTTCATAAAATGAGGGGAAAAACTGCCACCTGATTAAGGAAGGAGTGGAGATTTGTGCAGGGTTAGCAGAGCGGTGAAGATGGGCTGCCTGCAGCACCTGTGACGCTGCCGGTCGTGCTGTACAGTCTGGAATGTCTCATGGACCGGTACCGGGCCGCGCTTCCAGACCTCGGCCGCCATGGCTCTGCAGGAGGCCAGCGAGGCTTACCTGGTCGGGACACGAACCTGTGCGGACCGGGGGTTGGGCACCGCTGAGTTAAGGTGTCAGTGAAGGACGCATGGAGAAAAATCATTAAAACTCAACATATCTATAGTTTGACATGGGATGAAGACATGCCTCCAGTTTGGAGTTCTTTAACTCACTGAAGTGTGTTGTTTTATTTTCTGGAGGCATTTATTCACCCGGTGTCAAACGACTGAGATGTGTTGAATTGTAATGAGTTTCTTGTACGCTCTATTGACTCCAATACAACTGGCGCCAAAGCAAGATTCAGTGATTCAGTGACCTCTGCATCGTTTTCCTCTCCTTGGATCCTGCAAGGGAATGTGTGCACATGAGGATGAGGCGACCACGCAGGGACGCATTGCCACAGGGGCGCCATGGTTTTGTTGGCGCGGCATGTGTCTGGTGATGCGTCTCGGCGTGATTGCCCCTCTGCACACGGTTTACATGTTTTTCGTTTTCCTTGCATTAGGTGCAGTAGATTAATACACGTTTTACTTTCTCCCCCTGTCCACACCCTAAGTGACAGCCACAATCAAGTCATTTTCAAAAGAAAGACTTTGAAATGTTGTGGTAAAATTAATTGGCATTTATTCCACCCCTCCTCAGCAGGGGGTGCTGCAGCACCCTCAGCACCACCCTTCCCGCGCCCTTGACATTCATAGTGGTAGCCAATGTACACACAATGAACAAGACAACACACTACAAGTCAGTTTCCTCTTAAAAAGCTACTGATAAACCAGAACTACAACACACAAACGTGACAACACTAACATTTGCACCGGGACACTGCAATGTAGCTCCGTTACTGCTGCTGTAACACAAGCCTCGAGGACGATTGTGGAAAGTGTAACCATCAATTTGGACACCGTCTAATGAGGATTGTGCAGTGAGGCACGTTTCTGTGACAGCAAAACAATTAAGCTGTAAATGCTGCGTGCAAGACACCAAATCTAACAGGTGGCGACTTAAATTTTGAACGTTCATTAAATACAGAGAAACTGTGCATTTAATCAATGCTTTGGCTGCTCAATTAAAAATGGAGGCATGCTGTCCAAGGCCTCCTTTATGGCATCCTTGCAGTAAATTGCCTTCTCTTTAAAATCCCTGATGATCAGTCCAGACAAGGCCCTAACATGACTAAGCGCTACATATGCCTGCCCAGGTGCAAACACCTTCAAGGACACTACAACCTCATCCACAGTGAGTCCTTGCACTTTGAACAGTGCAAGCCCGTGCTAACCTTAGAAGAAACTGACAACGCAGACCGCCGCGTTCAGTGGCTTTTTCCTCCTCTGGATCAATGGCAGTAGAATACCTGTAGTCTACTGCTGCATGTGCACGTTTTTTCCTTCTATCTGAACCAATTTTCTCATCAAATTTTACCTAAACTGCTAGGGGAAACGTGGAATCCTCTCCAAAAACTGAGGAACTGTTCCACATGCTCCATTGACCAGGCCGTCCTCAACATCCACGTTCTTACACATCACTTGTGCGTTCCTCTCTAAACACAGTCGCCGGTAAACATGTGTACGCTACACTATGATGCCCTGCCATCCGTTCCAATTTCCCCACTTTCCTGTTATTCATGAAGTCTTTCGCTTAAACGGTGACATCAGGACACGACAAACAGCTGTTTTAGATTGTGCTCACTTACTTGCATATTCGTCGCAAATATATGCAAAGCTGAGCTCGCTTCTCCGGTCTCGCGCATCTTCAGTAATTCAACGTCGCTCTCTAACATGGGGGTGTCCTTGGAATGCACTGATCAGCAACTCTGCAAACACACTATCCTTCTACCTAACTATTGTTTTCAGCTCCACGACGCTGAAGTCGCACCACAGGTCCACACCAACAGGACTCCTATACAGAGGCTTCCCTTTAACAGGAGGCAACTGGCAGTAGAATACCTCTAGTCTAGTCGACCACCCCCTCGATCCATGAGGAGAACCGAGAAACTCAACAATGCCACCTGTCACCCGTAGTCGAACATCCTCGCCGCGGTGACCGGATTACAACGCAGCAACTCACACCTGTCCGCCCACTCCAAATCCTCTACCGTCTACATTCTGCCTTCCTGTTTCAGGATGCTGGTCAGGAGATTCTGCCAGTGCAGATCTGCAGACGAAAAACAAAAAAAAACACGTTGGAATCCCTAACTGACGCACGCAAGCCATTACGTCCTTCTGGACAGACTGCCAAAAAGCCGGAGTTCCTCTAAGAGGTTTAAGAAACCTAAACCCATCAAACTGACAACTGCTTCAGAGCCTACTCATCCTTTAACATATTTTGACTAATCCTTTGAGGCCCCTGACCTCCTTTATTCTTATGCAAAGCCACAGAAACACTCGACACCACCTTGTCCAACTCAGACATGTACTGAGCAAAAAATATATACTCTACGTTATGCGCGAAACAACCATTGGCATGCATAACCCAGTTATTAAAATAACGCGACAACATTAAGTGATACGAAAGACTGTCATGGAAGGTCTTATCACCGCGGGGAAACACTTTGCTTCATTTGTATGGTCAGAAAGCATCTTAACTGGACAATTCCCTTCTGCAGGCGCTATATTCACGATATCAAAATACTGGTCTAAAGCTTCCTGACCAATAACAAGCATAAGACAAGTGTCCTGAAACATGCAGTGCTGTTGTCTGTCATGTAACAGTTCATCCTGTGTTATGTCTGATGATTCCTCTACAACAAATCGACAACTTTGGGCTGCAGAGACCCGTCCATGCTAGAACACGGCAAGACATTAGACCTGCACAATGTTGGCTGGAACATGGTACTGGTCCATGTACTCCGTTCTTACCTCCTTTAGGCAGTGCCAACATTTTCATAAACGGAATATGCAAAGCTATCAAATGCTGCTCTAGACTATTCAAACATCCCAGTTTAGATGGAATGGGATCAAGCTCCAAGTTATTGACCCAGCATTCAGCCGGCATCTCACCTGTACTAATCTTATTACACGTAACAAATCCAAAGCTGACCTCGCAATGAAACCAATGAATAGGGCACAACACTCCTCTAAACGTTGTTTCTGTATGATTTTTTAGTGCCGAATCCACTTCTGCCATATGCCAAGCGGTAACTGTGCAAACACACAGCAAACTCAAACACACAAGAAAAGGTGCCCAGTGCTCCAAATCACAGCTGACCCCACCCGGGTGGCTGACCCCACCCGGGTGGCTGACCCCACCCGGGTGGCATTCACACAACCTGTATAAAAAAAAAAAACACACAATTCAGTACATATTAAAAAAGCCAGTTGGTATACCAGTGGTTCAGAGATAAGATACCAAAAAAAGAAAAGCTGGGAGGCAGAAAACAGCAACTGCAGGAACCTATGGGAAAACACAATGGTTATCCTACCATTGGTGGGGTTGTTAGGAATGCCTGGATACTGGACTACCAACCTTCACACAGTCAACATTTAACTTAGTGCACAAAGCTCGACAAACATCTACACCAAGAGGACGGAAGACCAGCTCTTCGTTTCTGACCGCACTAACAAACTCTATGTCCGAATTAACCTCACTAATAGAAACTTTGATTTCTTCGACATACAAGTGCCGGAAGAAATGTTACGCTTTCTGCCATTGGTAACTGTTGGTTCTGCTGCTGAACCGCTGCTCACCTCGCTGGAGAAAGTCAAAACAGAAATGCCAGACAGTGCTGGACTTGCGGCTACGCCGAGACCACACTCAGACACACAACCGCCTGCAGAAACCTCGCTTTTTCTCCCAGCCTCAGTGACCACACTAGACTCTGGTGCTGGAGCAGCACTCATCTCAGTGATGAGACTCTCCACAGACACCAGACCGCGCTGGACTTGCACCCCCACTGACACTAATGCCACACAGCTCAAGGAGCTTCTCCCTTGAACTGCGACTGTCAGCCAGGTGCAGGTCATCGAGACACGCAAAATGCAGAGCCACGCTTGTACCGTTGTACTGTAACAAGCCAGTGTTACTGCGTGAGTGACTGTCGACCACAGCGAACCGTCCATCCTCACACATGATGGCAGAAGTGTTTGCACACAAGGTCAGAAGACATGTGCTGTACTGACTGAAGATCCTCTCCAGTCCATTTCGCAAACTGATGAACACACCAAAGTCGATGTATTCACCTTCAGTCACGCCTACTTCACCTAACACTGTGTCACCAAAACTGAACCTAATTTCCTGTTCGTCTAATTCTAACTGTTGTGGCAAATTCGGAACAGACAGCAGATTTGTCACATGGCTAAAGATGTTGAAGTCACGCACACTGGTGTACAACTCATCACCTAAAACCAACTCGCAATCCAGATCGAGCCTGTCCCACGAGAACACACTGCTCACCGTGTGTTTGGCTAAGCTGAGCAAAGCTATAGCCATATATTGCACTCCTCCATACACAAATCCCTCATTGCCCTGGTGAAACTATCCAGAGCCAGAGCCAGAAGGAGCCAGAAGGAGACAGTCTATAATTGTCAAAGACGGCTGCATATAACCCACTGTCCCACAGTTACCTCAGTTTTGCTAATTCTTTACTGTGTACCCTCCCAAAAATTTTGGAGGTACAAACATTTGGGAGGGTGGAGAGTGGGGACAATATTAATAAGTTGCTCAATATGCTTGATTTGTTCTCACTGACCCATCTAAATTATCAGTCTATTTTAATAGAATAGGCTCTGGTCGTGAGTAACAGCGGCAGTGCTTTAAATGCCCATGTGGGTATCCATTCAACTTGGACCAGGACCGGAGGAGTGCAAACGCACACATCACCACTGGTGGTCGACTCAGGCTGTCGCGGCGTGTGTTTAAAAAAAAAAAAGGCCGATATTTTCGCCTATTTTTCCAGGTGGCTGGAAACGACGTGACTGCGCACTGCGCCCCGCCAATAAAATGATAGGGGAAACACTGAATGTATTTTGCCTCCATCTCTCTGCCCTACTCTACTCCAACGTTGCTTAGCTCTACCAGATCTACTCTACCGGACGGTAGACTGCCGCATCCACCTGTTGCACAAAACGTACACGGCATGCCGTTTTGTTTTTTTTGCTCCTAATGGAGAGGCATATGCCATTGTGGCGGAATGATAGAACAAAACCCACACAAAACTTTGGTTTTCCCTTTTTTAAATACAAAGAGAGCCAACTGATGGTGTTGACCCTCACAACCAAAATCTGAACTGAGCAGAAACTCCTCCTTATATAGCCTCCCAGCCCTGCTGATTACCAAAGACCTTCAGCTGGGAGCGGACACCTCAGGCGCACCAACTTTCTCCAAACGAGCAGGGTGAATCTTGTGGGGGAAAACAATCCTCCAGTACCTTAACACAATTCATAACACTTCCCCCGTAAAAGACAACAAATCTAACCTATTTGTTGACAAATACAAAAACAAACTCCCACTCCAATATATACCAAAAATAAGTAAAATGTTGCAAACAGCAACCACATGGCTCTAGATGATTGAACGGGCCACAAAACCATATAAAGTCCAAATCAACTTAAATAGCCAAAATTTTAACACAAGAATGAATTGTTTAATTTATTTTCTTTCTAAACGTAATTTCAGGCGCTTTTTTGCTCTAGTTCCAAAACAGGTTCAGATTTATGAGAAGGAAAAGCCATTCAAAACAGAATTGATTCTCTCAGAAAACTAAAAAAAAAAAAAAAAAAAAAAAAAAAAAAAAAAAGAACAGAACATGCCCGCTGTAACTGTGTATCTTCATTCACACATACACACAAACACACCCACACCCACACACACACACACACACACACTTACTCACACACGCT
>OMLB01028179.1:30721-46374 GCA_900302555.1 Myripristis jacobus | reverse complement strand
ACTTTTTCCTCTGGACCCTTCATAATAATAGGAAAGCGCTCTGGCCTCTGCCACAGACAGCAAAGTCACAGGCTTGATGGGAAACTGTGTGTCTGCAAAAATGTCTCCTTTTAGGGCTCTGTGCGCACTGTTATGTACACCCACACTTTCCAACCCAACATAAATTTCAATGATGAAATAGCATGCGGCTCTTATCTTTATTTATACAATATAACAGATTGTTTTCTACTTAAGAGAAAGGGGCTGAAGCTGACCTCTAGAATCCACATGGGCTTCTTCTCATGGAGAGAGTCAACTTGATCTGCATCCCTAAACTTGTTAAAATATGATAGTTTTGGAGAGCTTTGTTTCAGGTGCACAACATTAAGTGTTATAACTCATAACACTCAGTGCCAAGACAACCTGTTTTCACACAGGCCAGAATGACACATTTATGTGTGCGCTGACACATTGACGTGAACAGGCGCCAGTTTTTGTAGGTGGATCAGGTGCGGACAGTCTGGGTTCTTGCATTGCCAAGAGAGGTACAAGGTTAACAGTCAGAACCAGCTTAATGAAAGTCGGTTTATCAGATTTAAACACATTTAATCTGTGTTTTTACAGTGTTTATTTTATTGACACATAAGAGTAAATAGGCCATATTAGATGCCAATGCCCTGTTGTGGTTGTCGCTTTAATTTTATCCTTCCAAAGTCAGTGTTTTCTTTGGCTTCGCACTCATTACAATGTAAAATCAGTTCAATTAGAGAGGTCCTCCTGCATTTAAAAAGGCGGTCTTTGCTGTTTACATTCTGCACCCTCTCAGAGCAACCCTAACAACCTACTCATGCAAATCACAGCTATTGAGTTTGATTCTGCCTGAGCAGCGGTACAGCAATCACTCCTGGCTTGTTTTGGACAAGGAGGGTGCATGCTGATTTTCCAAGGATTTCACCCACTCCGTAATCAACTAATGGATTAACATCATACTCTGGAAGGGAAATGTGGCTCATTATCAGACACCATTACTGAACCATTACAGTGGAACAAGATGTAATCCATCACATACTGCAAAAAACACAAAAACAAAAATAAAGTTATTCTGGGCTCTTTTCAGACAATTTGGATCAATATGATCAACACCCACCAGGGATCAGCTCCAAAAGACTATTAAAGAACAGCTCACTCAAAAATGCTAGTCATATCACAGTGGGTGTGCACTGGCTGACAGGGAAAATTTGTTTACGGAGTGTGCTAACCGTTTAGGATATCCTTTTAAGACACCTGAAAGACAGAGATCCAGCTGTGGAGGAGAGGATGACACAACATCCACACACCATTTCCTCCACAAATCACCAGCCCGCCAGCCTAAGACAGTATGCAAGTCTCTGGGAAAATCCCCAGGGTATAGCAAAGCATTGTAGCATCACCCCACAGTGACTTTACAGCTGCTGATATCTGATATTGTGTCGGCTTCATGTGTTCTCAGGGTCGGCAAATGACCAGACACATGATAACGGCTGTAAAACACCAGCTTGAGCAATTAAACAATACTACCAGTTAGTTTTCTTTACTTAATTGTGATAGATTGGCATGGGCTGCTCACTGCAGTGATAAGATACCCCCATCTATCTTGGTTTACCTAATGAACGCACATCTACTGGCACATAATGTCTCCTGCGTGTGTTTAAACTAGTCTTATGGCTTATTGCTTTGCAAATTATTGCTTCGCTTCAATACAGTGCAGCACAGTGAGCAGCTTCCTTCTGCTCATGTCAGATTTTGATTTAGTGACTCTTTACTGATTGAATGTTTTGAAAGTTACTTTCCTGCAATTTGGTGTATTGCCTCTTTGATTCAATTATCCATTTTCAATATTATTAGAATGCACAATTTTGATTAATTACTGGACAGTGAACAATACATGCATTTGCTTTGTGTTGTGGTGAAAATCCAGGCCAGTCTGGCCCTGGTGACTTCAGATGGTTGCAATAATTAGCCGTCCCACTTCATCCTCATTATACCAGCAGCACCAAAACACTTTGCTCTCATTAGGACCAAGCCATTGTGTCCCCCAGCAGTTAGCTGCCATTTTGCCTTCCCCATTACAGCACAAAGAGAGGGGAGGTAAAACAGTTTACCCACAAATCTCCCTCTGTGTGCCCACTGGTTCACTCTACTTATTCAGGCAGGGAAGTAAAGACCATCTGCTCATTTTATAGAACTCCAATCTCAAAACACTTCTTCTAGCCATTCACCAGTTCCATTACCCACAGCCAGCAGATTACTTGACCAAACACCAACTGAAACTCCCTCCAAAACGCAGAGCTTTTTTTTTTTTTAAATCTAAAAGAAGGCCAAGGTTGATCAAACCACTGTTAGGGACAGAGGCCATCACTTTGAATGTGAATATGTGAGCCAGTGAGCCTTTGCTCCTCATCTCACACTGGCGCAAGATGAATGGCATCAACCAAGAAGACGTTGGACAACACAAGAGTTGAGGCATTAGTGCCACTAAACTGGCTATAGATGGGCAGCTGCTCCTGTCTTCCTATAGCCAGGCGAAAAATGGCCAAAAACATACTGTATACACAGCTAATGAGCTGCAGGCCATAGCACATACAAACAATTTTTGAACAGGTTTAGAGCTGTAACCAGTTCATTGTTTTGCTAGGTTTTCTAAAACTTGGCTTGAGTAGGCTCAGGACTTTCTCTGACACACTTTTCACAGGACTCAGCCTAGTTCCCCCTTCCTCTGTCCTGCCCCCCTTCCAGATACAAGTTCTGGGAATCTGGGAGTTTTCCATGCATGCACCATGTAGTGCGGCCCTATAGTCTACATCTATGACTTCTTTGGGAAGTCACACACTGCTTCCTCCAGCCTGTTTGATTGCACACCAGGTGGGGCCAAACAAACACACATTAATCTGTGCTTTTTATGAATATTCAGATACAGCTGTCTGGGACAAGGAGATAGCAGCTGGTGTGCTTGGGCCCCGCTGATATCCCAGTGCCATGCCTGGACAGAAGCCCCTGCATCTGGGCCAAGACAGGCACAGCCGGCCCTGGCAGGCCCAAGCAGGCCCAGGACCTCCCCAAATCCCACCACTGACACCATCTACACATGGGTGGTCAAAGACTCAATAGAAACCTTTAGCAGCCTGCCATAGATACATGATGACATTTACAGTATGCCACTACCATGGTGGCAAATGTAGTTGGGTATATGGCTCTACAAATGACAGATTGAAATGTATTTTGTGCATATGTCTGCTAATCCTCTATATGCATTCTACATTGCTGCAGTACAAAGAATGCTGCTTCAGATTTAGATTAACAAAGACATACTGTATTGTCATATCTGAACCTTGTTTGGAAGCACATAGATGAACAAACTGAATAATGAAAAAGTAGTCATCTATTGGTCCAATATTGATCAGCAAACTTTTTCCATCACTGTATAACACTGAGAGATGTCTAGTCTCTTCAGTGAAGCTGTGAAGTACATATGGTTGCGGATGTTGTTCTCATATTATTGTATTAAAGGCAGGTGCTGAAACAGATGGTACCGCTTTGCGTATCACATTTGATTCCTCATTTGCGGCTTTTGTTAAGGAGTCAACAAAAAGCATATCAAATTGAACTGGATATCAGCTAAGTGAATTATAAAGACATGTTCCTGACTTCACTCATTCATGGCACAGAAAGCCAGAGCAATTCTGTGACTGGCAGGGTTTGACACTCGGCTGTTTGGGAATCAATAACTTGGGTGCCCAAAATCCATGATGGTCACATTTTTCATTATGCCTAAATGTCATACTGGCTTAAGGTGGCATTTACATTTTCCCTGAAGACATGAACGTAATTTGCCCTTTTTAATTACCAAACTTAATCTCATACTAATCCACTGATATTGCCACAACAAGTAATGCAAGTACGGCGGGCTGTTTCAAAGACAAAGCCTGCCCTGGTGAAGGAGTTTGTGTTTGGTGTGCCTGGCGTTGGTGCCTCCCTCGCAGTCTGCTGGTTGGCCCTGACAACACAGCATCGTAGTGCCAGGCTGTCAGCGTGCCAGGCCCAAAGAGCAGCTGCCAGGCCAAACCAGCGGGCACTAATTCAGCCAACCACAGGGAGCCCCCGTCCGCCCCTTCTCCTCCCAGTCCCTCCCTGTGGCTACAACTACCCCTCTTGCACACACACGCACAAACACACACCTTCCACAATGCAGGCTTTAATTATGTCAAACCTGCCAAAAGCTAATCTCTCATCTTTTTAATCAAAGACATTTGTAGCTGTGGATGCTGCCAGTATTCTGATAACTAATTACCAGAAATACTGGCGAATAAACACCTTTTCTTTTGAGCAAGAGTGGCCTTTCTCAATCAAGCAAAGCCTGAAAATCTCTCAAAGCTGATGATGCAGGAAAACCTGGAAGACAGTTTTTCCTGTTCATACCCATGGATGATGTTGCAAAAGACCAATAATAGCTACATAAACACATCGCTGAGTTGTCTCCCAGTGCATCATTTGTAATTTTATTGGCAATTATTTTAATTCCATCTTTAAAAAAAAAAATTCTCACTGGGGGGCTTGCATCATTAATTTGCATGCTTGTCGTTGACACATGTCCATGTTCATTTGTGTGAATCATTAACATCCCGCTCGTTTTGTCATTATCTCCTGTGAATGAGAGTTAAGTCACTGAGCCCTGGGGACTACGGCCAGGCCAGGTTCTCTGTGGTTGGTAAAGTGAGGGCCAAAATGCTTGGAAGCGTTCAGCTGCTATTCCGATGTACTCGAGTTTCTGGGGTTAAATCCCGCTGCGTCCTTAGCCTTTGAGATTGGAAGGGCAAACTTTGTTTTTCAGAAGAGAAAACTGAATTGGGGATTGGGGTATCTTGGTGGCTTAGTTGTCTAAGCTGCGTACCAAATGCCTGTGGTGGGTTAACTTTGGGACCTTTGCTGCATGGCATCGCTGTCTCACTCCAAATCTTACATGTCTCTCTATTGTGGACCATCAGCTGAGGGCAAAAATACTAAAAATAATCTTACAAAAGAAGAGGGAGTGGACAACGGAGGTACAGCGCCTTGGGGTCCCAGAGCAGATCTCACAATAGAGTGTTTGAAAGACCTCTCCTACTCTCTCACACACACACACACACACATACATACACCCTTCTGACAGTGTTCACCAGTGGGGTCGTATTGTATGAACATGGGCTCAGCAGAAGACAGTCATTCCAAAGGCCTGCTCCTTCTGCACAAAACAAATTCTCATCTGCTCCCTCACCTGTCACTCATCCTCTTTCTGAGCTCATCTGCTCCAGCTGAAGGTCACAATATGGCTGATTCCTTTGGAGAGCCTCTGTAGGTCCCTGTGCGCCATGCTGCCTGTGTAAACACGGAGCAGCAGTTCATAAAGATTCTGATTGTGTGTGTGTGTGGGTGTGTGTGTGCATCTGTGCGCGCATGTGTGCATCTTTAGGGGTGATCACCGGCCCTCCCGAGCTGGGTTTCATTACGGAACTGACCGCAGGGACACATACCGTCAGTAAGGCACTGCTGAAATATTGATGCTGTGTTTTGTTTTTGCTCTACCTGAGTGGTCATCTGGATAGGCTGGCCGTTCTCACGTTAAATATTCATTCTCCTGTTGAATATGACAAAGAAAAAGAGTGCAAAAAGGGCTAATTTTTCTTGTGTGTGAGAGACGGGCAGAGAGATGGAGGTTAGAAAGGGGGGGTTGAGCTGGGTTGAATGCTCATCAGTCATCACTAAGTTTTTCCTAGCAGATGGAAGATAGGCCAAGACTACAGTGCTGTGTCACGGAAGAACTTGATAATTGATGATATTACCCCCATCCTAAAAGTACAAAGGGTTTACATGTGGTTGCATGAATAATTAAATGGAGATTATTTTGTTGACACGCTTTTAATTTGTTGTGCCACAGTTCTGAACTGCCACATCGTGCCTATCAATCTATTTCTTTGTCCACCGCTGCTCAGGTAAGACCAGCGGATCAAGTTTCGCTAACAAGCCAATCAAATTAGTCACTTCTGTTCAACTCTGCCACCTCAGGCTAAACTCAGACGACAGACCAACTCCCCGCTCGGAGATGTGGCTGATTTCATTTAGCTTCGTCAGGCCAGTTGAGAAACGTCTATGTGGCGGCGCTAGATCATCCATGCCTCCTGATCATTACAGGTAAACTGAGGACAAATTAGAGGAGCTCACTCACAAGGGGATTACTGACTGCCCAGTGGCCCAAAGTCTGTGTTCAGCTCTTCTCTCCTTTCGGCTCAGTGTGTTAATAGAGAAGTGCACAGTGAACTGAATAAGCACTTAGCTAGATAACTCAACTGTGAATTTTAATGACGTGCTTAGGAGTGCAAACCAGATAACAAGACAATTCTAACAAGGTGACATCTAAAGGGAGCGGTTTTCCGTAAATTATCCCTCCTCTGTACAGTCTGTACTTCATAATTAATGAAATCCTATTAATTATGAACAAATCTGTAGCCCAACACTGATCAAGGGGAGGGACAGTTGCCTTGGAGTACTGGCCTGTTCTGAATACCACGTCTCCTCAGTGTTGTTAGTAACTGGAGCCCCCTCAGGATAATGGTAACATGGCAGAAAGTAAATAAAGTGGTGGTGGTGGGTAAGGATACACAATACCACTTGTACTGGGTTCTGTCACAAAGGGGACACAAGCCAAGGCGATCAATAATGCAGTTTGGCACATGTCTGGATTGTTTTGCGGACCAACACATTTCTATTTTGCTTGTTTCCACTGACAGTGCACTTTGGATGGATAATGGCAGGCCTAGTAACAATTCAGACCTGTTGCACAGTTCAAATAAGCAATCATCTATAGTCAGTATCTACTATTTTAAGGGGTGTAGTTGTTGTGGCAAATCAAAACAGTGAGTAACTATTAGTGAGTATAGTGAGTAACTGCTAATTTTTTTATAGACATAATCATTGTTTATGGGTGACCTATTTTCATTACACCTTCAGCAAACAGCAGGCCTCCTGGTTCCCACTGCACGTCAAAACAACAACGACCCTAACTCAGTTGAACCTCCATTTTCGGATGCAAAATCAACACAGCTGGACATCCTAAAGTTTGTGTTTATGTCTGTATGCTACCTTTCCGACTTGAATCTAAAAATAGTTTAGCCGCATCCTGCTGCGTTGCTGAAGGTGCAGTCATCTTTCCCTCTGAAGGACACAACACTGTCTGAAGTTTGGGAGCTGGAGGCAAGAGGGAGGAAGCGGCGACTACCGTGTGACAAGCGCCCTGTTCCTTCCTCCCAGGCCTGAGAAACAGGAAGTGGAGCTCATAAGGCATTATTGTGACGGACAGGAAATGCAAGGTCCTCTAAAATAAGAGCCCCTCTCTGGCTATCAATGACAGGAGCCCATCCTCCACAACCCCACAGAGACACGTATTCTGGCCCCCCAGCAGAGTGGCGCAGATACATACAGAGAAGCACACAATAAGCTGTCAGCATGCAACCATACAGGACAACATTTTACAATCAAGTGCACGGAGATTTGGGCTGCATGCCATTAAGTGTTTGTATTTTTTTTAGAGTTCAGTGGATTTGAAGATTCACAAATTGGAAGAGTAAAGCAGGCGGGAGGAAGTCAAGCTACAACATGAGACTCAACCAGTTCATGTTTGAAGAAACTGAGAGATGGCATCCTGTATTTTTCCCATACACACAATAATCTGCTTTGAGATGATTTGTTAAACCTTTGTTCCATGTTGAGCTCAGCACCACACAATTTGAGACCAGCTAGAGCAGTGTTTCAAAAGGGTTAAGGGAGGCATATGGGTAGGATCCACCCTGCTTGTCCTTAGCAGAAGCTGAGGAGGAGCTGGTTGCTAAGAGAGATGCTAAGGCTTTGTGCCGGGCAACCTCCCAGTTAATTAAAATCCTACTTTATCTATTTTGTGCTTTCAATTAGAATGCCCTGGCAAGGGCCCAAGCCTCTGTATGTAGATAACCATGGCAATAAGATGTGATTAATGCAGGGGGCCCATTTATGGCACAGGCTTCAGCAATGCCCTGCTGTTGTTTCCATGCCTTGTTTTGTCTTCGTATCCTGTTTTGATCCCAGGCACCACCTCTCATGATGCAGGCAAAATGGCTGTGCAGTGCCTGTCTGTAAAATCTGCATGGCACCTCATCCAGAACACTGGATAAGATCTGCTTTATGTGCCCTTGTAGTGCATGGCAGGTGCTGGCCACTTGTGATCATATTCATCTGATCTACAGCGATGACCAAAGCTACAGACAGCCAATAACAAAGTCCAACTCGTGCCAAGTCTAATGGTTTTCCAGTCAGCAGTAATCAAAAGAACCGTCAGCTAACAATGTTTTTGCTCAATTAACAGCAGATCCATCAGTGCTTGCCTCTGCTTTTCACCCTCAATTAACCGCAACACAGAAGCCAAGCTGTACAGTCAATCAATCACGCTGCGCTTAACACAATTAGGTGCAATGTGCATTTGGTGCTGTTTTTGGTTGTAGTTTGTGTTCCAACAGCCAGTGTGTTTATTCTCTGGTTTTATCAGAGCTCATTTTGTGAAATAGAAACAAACTAACTCTGAGAAACAACACTATTTCCATTTACCAAGTGAGTTGATTGGTGAAATTTACTGTATATTTTGCTATCAACATAACAACCTTCAGAATGAAATTAATTAACACTCATTATCAAAGCAAAACTGAGCAATTTCCAAGCAAATCAATTGATCCAATGAAATGCAAACAAAGGACAAACAACAAATAGCATCTCTTTTCTCATTAATGAACAAAAATATGCACTAGTATGTCATGTATGATGCTTACTAAAAAACAAACTATATAAACAGTGCTTTTAACACACAATTGATTAAAGACAACCAATATGTTTTTGGCCACTAGTAGCACTAGTGAGTGGGAAATGGATCCTGATTCATAATAACAAGTACAAGAGCACTAATTTGGTTTTCAAGCATGCACACAGAGATGTACAAGCACAATAAGAGTAAGAGTAAGTACAAAATATTGTACAGACATGGAGGGCTTAGGGCCTATGAACCACTCCAGATTATACATACTTAACCCTATAAAGCCATTTGTATCATATATGATACACGTTATCAATTCCGTTTTCCGTTTAATCAATACTTCACCAAAATACTGTTGTACACCTTTGGACACTTCCCCTGTTCACCCTGGAACATACAACTGGCACTTCAAGTACATATCATATATCATACAACAGAAAGATTGAGTAATAACATTTTTTTGATTTTTTATTTTTTTTTTTTACATTTTGTTATTGGACTAAATAAAGGGTTCAATTTCAAGTAATTGGAATATTCTGCCAATTCTTTCATAGTTCAGGCTTTATAGGGTTAACTATTCCTCTCTGCTCACTCAATTAGTATGTTACTGTAAGTACAAGACTAAAGTAAGCAGGAGAATACAAAGGCCAAAAAAAATGACTGTAATGCTGAGTGGAGAGCAGTTTTAGGTGGATAAAAGGAGACAATGTATCAGTACTAGAACATTATGTGATTGGTCAAGAAAAGTAACATCAAAACAGACAGTGATGGTTCAAATGTAGCATTCATCTTAGCAGGAAAGTTTGCTTGCCAGCTAGTCTTGCAATGTTCCTTTCATTACAGTCCTACTGTGTATTAGGCTGTTCTGATAAACAGAGTGTGCTGATGAACTAGCTGTAGTAGTGATGAAACATCTCTGAAACACAACTAATTTTCTCCACTGAGATTCAAATGTTAACACTGCAACCTTGTAAACATTAAAACTTAAACTTTCTTCACCTTAATATTTTTCAATACAGCCTATGGGGTCTAACAAAGTATTCTATGTCTGTCAAAAGGAAAACATAAATGTTCACCAACTGGTCTCACAGTAAGCATTTAGACAAAACAATGTTTACTGCCATCTAGTGGCCACTCCAGAGGAAAAAAAAACAGTGGGAACAGCAAACACATTTACAGAGCATGTTTTAGGCTCAGGTTTTGCAGCACCTCTATGTCTTCCTGAAGGAGCTAAACGACTGACTGAGTGGAGATGAGAGGGACTTGGGCTCTGAGGTAAAACAGCCTCTTCCCAATCCAAGGGTGTTTCCAGACAGGGAGTTTGTGCTGTGGCTCAGCTGGGGCATCACGTTTTGGGCAGAACTGGAACTAAGAGCTGGAGCCGTCTCCATCCTCCCTGGACTTTCCTTGAGAAGCTGGGTTGGTGGTATCTGGACAGAAAAGCCTCTTCCTATAGGGGGGAAGGCAAGGAAGGATGACTGCTGCTCTTTCCCCAAGGGCCTCCCTCCACCCATTGTCTCCATCCTTACTCCCATGAGTCCTCGGCCTGCAGCTGGAGACACAAGTCTGTGGACAGGCTGTTGTTTCCTGAGGTCTGACAGGACTGGGATTAGATCAGAATTAATGGCTGTAGACTGGGCAGAGGAAATATCAGTCACAGGTGAGGGTTTTGTGGACTGCTGGTCATAGAAAACATCCACTTGTGCTGGGGAAGGAGGTTCCACAGCTGCAGGATCCTGGCTAGGTTCCTCTGCTGGAGATGAGGTCTGGGTCTGATGTGAGGACTGCGGTCGCGGATTGAAGCGAACCAGCAGATCCTGCTCTGTGACAGGGTAGCGGTTAGTGGCCCACTTCTGGCGTTCCCGACGCATGTGTTCTAGCTCCCTCAGCTCTTTGGGCAGGGCCAACACACTGTCCTGCAGACATATGCAGGTACACAGGACATTTGTGCTTCCATATTGAGGACGTCACCATACCAGATTTCAGTGGTTGATACCAGCACCAGTAAAATTCTACAAATCTCAATACCTGCTTTGATACCATAGCGAGACAGAAATCCCGTTCATCACACACTCACTTAAACATTAACAAGTAAATACAAACTTTGTGTTTTTAAACTTGTAGGCTATATTAGAATATGAACTATGAGTTACAAGTACAACAGCAGCCTGTAGCCTTCAAGTAGAAAACAAAGTAGGCCAACAAAATACTGATTTCAATTTAGAGACAGCATGAGATTTCCTGCTGTAACTAAGAATGCAGTGACATGATCGTGTGCTCTCATTTTGAATTAGTTATGTAAACATGATAGCAGTTTACAGTGTTTAAATTGAGCACCAGTCTCAATTTAAACATACAGACGAAGGCTACATCAGAAAAGAACGCCGAGTTACAGAGTGAGGGATCAATCTGCATCAATACTAAACACACTAGTATTGTTACTGTTTCCAAAATTTTGGATGAGATTGGTACCTCTGTATTAATTGTTATGAGATCATTACTCATATTATACTTTACAACAGGTCCTAAATTCTGATAGGCCAAGTCACATTTGAAGCTGTTATAAGACAAACGCCCACCTGGGACCACATGACAGTGGTAGTTCATATGTTAACACACTGAGTAACATTTGTCTATTATCATCAAAAGAAAATAAAAGACTAATTTAATATTACTGCTTGTTCTAAACTTTTGTGTATTACTGGCATTTTAGAAAAGTGAAAAGCCACACAATACAGTTCAAACAGGAACTGTTAGTCATTTATTGCTGAAATCCACAGTTTCCACATATTCTTCTGGGTCACACAAGGTTCACAACAGTGTTATGCATCAAAATGATGCAGTGGTAGCGTAAATGTTAGAGAAAACAGTTTGTGACCAGATGGTTGCCAGCTTGAATCTCCAGATTGTCTGAAAAATACTTGCTGAAGGAAGTACACTGAAGATGATCTTCAAATGCAGAAATTATTTACCAAAAATAATTTTAGTTTTTGATGTCACCCTACAAGTGTCAGTGTTAGTCAGTATGTAGACTCGAGCACTGTGTGATTTACTGTGATTCAGATATAGTTTTAACTGCTGGACATAAGCATCCAAGCACCAGATAAACAGATGTTAGTGCAACAGGCAGCCAATCAGGTGCCCATGTGACAGATAGCTACTGTTTAGCTTGTATTTAATTTGGTCACAATCTGAGTGAGTGAGCAGCAGAGCCAGTCTGAAACTCGGCAAACATCAAGGGCGATTTGTAAGCCAGACAGTGAACTGTTAATCTGTCTAGCGTGATGAGTGTCCCTTATTGATTCATCTGCCAAAGACAAATTTTGCCAGTATTTGGCACTTGGAGGGTGTTAATTTTGGACTGTAGGAATTTGTGCAACCATGTCAGTGTGAAGCACAGCACTGCTTAAAAAACGAATCATTAAATCTGAGTAAAAAGGGGTAGGGAAAATTAATCATGTGCATTTTTATGAACTACCTACCATATTTATGTGCTCTACTTCTCCTGGTTCGTTGTAGCTGCTGGAGAGATACGCATCCACCAGGCCCATGTAGTCGGTCATGAGAGTGTCTAACAGCACCAGTCTCAGGGGCAGCAGGTGGATCACTGACAGTGCCATCACCTTCAGCAGAGGCAAAGGGCATGGGCGCTTGCACCACAACTCCCTTTCCTCCTGTAAAACCAAGGACTTGTGAGTACACTGTATACACGCAATAATATGCAAACATTATTGACTTCTAAATGAGGTTGTGTACCTTGGTGAGTTGTGACTTCATCTTTAGGGATGAGAGTTGGGAGGAGGGCATGTTCAGATGGAGACTCACCACCTCCTGCAGAGTACTGACTCGGTCTGGAAGGAAGCCCCCTGTCTCCGAGTAAAAGCACATGACATCTGCCACCTTTAAAGATCAGACAAGGGAAAGCAAAACAGGGAGTAAAATTAGACATGAGCCATGAAAATCTCAAGGAGAATAATGACATTGATTTCTTAAAAATGTTTCATAGTTGGCTACTGTACCTGTGTGTCGAAAACGTTGGTTAGACTTACGCCAAACTGAGCCAGCAGGCATGCAGAGATGGCACGGCAGTCATGAATGACCTGTGCAATAAGGTGCACTTCTCTTAATAACGATTTCACCTGGATTAAGAGTTTTAAGAGTTTTATCTTACTGTTTACTGTGCTCACCTTCAGTATGTGCTTGTTTTCCAAGATCATCGAAAGGCCATTCTTAAAGGCCTGGGCTCCGAGCACCAGGATGTCAAATAAGTACACCTTGTTTTTTGTGGCAATCTGCAAAAAAATATTAATAGTCAGGGTTTTGTTTTTGGTGATGAAATAAACTGGACAAAAGAATGAATTGAACCAGGGTGCGTCTTCCACAAACCCACTTTGACTCAGTCTCTCTCCTCACCTGCAGCCAGCACAGTCTGCCATGTTGGAACGCCTCCACTCCATCAGCTCCTACACCAATCAACCGCTGCTTCTTGATATGCATCACCTATGGTGGGCAAAACAGAGGATGTCAGCTCAGGGGAAGGACAACGGTCCACATAAAGCTGGATGGAGAAAACCCATATAAGCAGGATTCATATCACTCTGAGCGGGCACAACAGTTCAACTTACTGCAGAGCCAAACGTCCCATGAAATTCGTCAATGACCTCAAAGTTGATAACCGCTTCAACATCTTCATCGTCATCTACAAACACACAATAATCTTTCACAGTAATAAATTATTTACATTTAATGAAAAACCCTCATCCTTTGCTTTTTTCACTTTAACTCACCCAGCCTGATGCTTTTTCTGTATGGCTGAAACTCTTCTATAAGCAAGTGGTCTTCAAGTTCATAGCCAACAGTTCCTCTGAAAAAAGACTGCATCTTTGAATTTATGGAATTTTTCTTTTTAATCCTGAATTTATTAGCAGCAACAACCAGCACTGTGTCTTGTCACCAATGCTCACTTGTGCTGATTGCTTAATTATGACTTAGGACAATAATTCAACAGTGTAAAATATGCCGTTGTATATGGTGTATATTGGTATACTTGTTTACATATGCTCCATTTCTTATTTCTGTATTTACTGTAGAGTATTTTTGTAGGATTAATGCACATATTTATAACTAATGCACATAACTTACTCCTTACTTCTTTTTCTATTCCTGACAGATTCCTGATATCCTTATAATATATTGTTCACTTGAGAATTTGAGCAAATGCTGCTGACCTATTTTCCAATTTCCCCTTGGAGATCGATAAAGTATGCCTGATTCTGATTCACAAGTACTTACTTACCTATCCCCACTGTTTGTCTTACTGGGAAATTCCACTGTAAATCAAGTGATAAAAGACATCTCAGACACCAGGAGATGACATGAAATATCTATTGCTAACTATGTATCCTTGTTTAGCCCTCTTCAGCCCCTAATAATGAGGTTTAAGCTATCGTTAGCAACAAATAGTAAAACGTTAAAGCAACTCACCATTCACAACCTCATGCCCGAAGAACAGCTTCAGCCCAGGGACTTTTATTCCCCTTTCAATATAAACAACTGGAACAGTCAAAAAAGAAAAAGGGAAAAAAAGTCCAGTCATACAATTGCATGCGTTGTGTAGAGACAAGATCATTCAACTCTGGGTAAAACCTTATAATGCTGCCAGCTAACGGCAGCTAGCTAACTTCTGTGATATGTATGCTATTTCTCGCTAGGACACACGGAAGCAACACGACTACGACATAATATGTAGCTATGTTATGACCCAAATTTGTATGTCTACTAAAAAAATGATATGGTTAGACAGTCAAAAGCAAAATTTGATAACTAACCGTCTGCTAAAAGCACTGTTTTGTTTGGATTGATGCGCTGGACAACCCCGACGTAGGCCGAAGTCTTGAGCGTCAGTTTGATAAGTTTTCCTCTGAAAATATCCAAGAACTGCAAGTCGTCCATGTTAACATTAGATAAGGGTTGTTTCAGACAATAAAACAGTAAAGTTGTGAGTGTATTAGCTTGAAGTGTATTGGTTCATATTTGGTTACAGCAGCAGCAGTGAGGGACTAGCTACACCTTCACACCAGTGCGCTAGCTCTACCGCGTGGGGCGTTCAAGTGCTTTTCTTTGGTTCCGATTTTCTACTTTTACAATCCTGAGTGAAAAAACGCGCCATGCTTTTGAGTGCTTTCATTCGCAAATAGGCGTCCTAACAATGTCTTTCCTGTGACAAAAATACTATTTTAGACTTTGTTTTATCTTAGTACACAGAGTCTCATTATGCAAAAATCGCGAAACATACATTTGCATTGATTCATTCAATTCAATTCATTTTCCGAGCCTTTAGCGTCGCTGGGTGCTGGAGTACTCACTGGGCAGAAGGCAGGGGAAACATCCTGGACAGGTCGTCAGTCTATCCAAGAAATGTAAATATTAACAAACAAACAAACAAACAAATAAAAATGTAAGCATTGTTTGAATAGATAGCCAGAAGTGCACAGGCGCAACAAGCAAATGTCTGGCCACCAGAAAATCAACATGGATGGATCAACATCAACACCATGTCTTGGTCACAATAAGATTACATTCCCGTATTGGAGGGGAGATCATTATTGTGGCCCAAGTGAATGAATTTATTTAAAATAAATAAATGAATAAATAAAATACAATAGTCACTTTTGGTCATAGAGTGAAACAACTCACTTTATTTTTATAATTCTTAATCTTCTAGGTTTCTGGCTTAGAGACATTCAAATTCAGAACCATCCCAGCACAGTATTCTTAAATGGATATAACCATCATTACGGAACTCATCCTTCTTGATGACTGTGGGGTA
>OMLB01028179.1:9079-27036 GCA_900302555.1 Myripristis jacobus | reverse complement strand
CAACAAACACTCCTGCCCTGTCCCAGCTCCTCACTCCTCCTCTGTGGTGTTTCTCAAGGCGAGTGACTCCGGGATGCGGCTCCAGGTCTAGAGTCTCTCCTCCTGGCCGTCCTCAGAGGTTCCACAGGCCCGGCCCGGCCCAGACGACCCAGGGCAAGGCCATGACGCCCCTGGGACACTTAACCAAGGGGGGCAGCTGGGAGGAGCTCATCCAGGCCTGCCTGCAGACCTTCGGTAAGTCCATGCTGACCTGCCTCGCTGCTCTCAAGTTGGCAGTCGTCTTAAATATTTTGACAAGTTTCAAGTCATTTATTTTTGGTCCACACTGGTGCTGCACTGCTGAGTTACAGTGCACTGACGTCTTTTCAGTGAAGACCGAATGTGTTTCCTAAAAAGTTTGTTGCATTAAAATCATGGGGTGAGTGTGACCTTTGTTGCATGTGGTAATTACTTGTCTCTGTTTTGGAGAAACCATACAGGCAATTATAAACTCGAGGACTGGCAAAGCTGAACCTCATTTCATGTGAAATCACACCACTGTGTTGTGTTTTTCCCCAGCAGTCCCTAATTTGGCACCTCATTTTCTTCAGAATAAATTTTAATAAGTACAGGCAGGCCTTCATGATCAAATGGAGGTGCTGCTAAGCATTTGAAGTGAAATGGCTTTCCTCCTCAACAAAGCTGAAAATATTTCTGTTTTAATTGGATTTTGAGTCGAAATCAGTCTTTTATGTCAACTATCTGAATTTAATTTTTTGCAATATTGGATTGAAATGTTGACAAAATGTTTTTGATGATCTAGGACTATTGTTTGTTTCTACAGTTTTTGGGATATAGGCAGTATTTTTTCAATAATATGTATTTTTTGTGCGACATAGAATATGTCAGTGCAATTGAAGTTTTTATGAAAAGAACAATTGAGTAGGCTTTAATTGATGAATCAAGTGAAGACTGTGGGCTTCACTGAGTTGTCTGGAGTGCTCTCAGAGTTATGGTGATTGTGTCTCTGAAGAGACAAGCTTTCAAATCGCTGTTGCCTGGATACAGAAATGAAGCAAGAGCAATGGAGAGGTGGTACAATGGTATGAACATTGAATGACATGCCATAACTACATTTATCTGTCGAGAGATAGAATAGGGCAGCAGTAGTTGATTTCAAGTTCGTGGTTTATCACAGTAAATTAATGTGTGAAAACAAGAGGAACAATGCTATATCCTACGGTATTTTTTAACAAGCTGTGGCTCAGTTTAAAAGTACTTTGACTGTGATTATGCAAAATACAATGTGATACGCTGAGCACATGCTCAAGATACTATCTCATGGTCAGCGGTACAGCGTGTGTCAACTGGAGTTTTGCTTGCACAGTTTCTCTTGATAAAGTGGAGTACAGCCCTGCTACTCCTGGCCCACATCACAGGCGAACCCCTGAGGTCCACGGGTCCTGCCACCTTTTCAAATATGAGAGTGCACGTAAGAGCTATTTGAAGGATTACCTGATGGCAGCTTTAAGCCTGGCCAAGCCTAAAGGTCAGCTCCCCAAACAGTGATCCTTAGATGCTGGCCGGTCTTTGAAATGCAGAGCGCTATGAGGCTGGGATCAATAGCTGTTGACATCATCACTCTCTCCCTAGACTGCACTGCTGTACTTCACATTCAAAAAGCAAGTTCAATGTCTAGGATATGAGCAGACATCAGAAGAGATACCTATCATTAATGTGTTAATTTATTTGATTTAATATTGAAGGATCAAGCAGTATTGAAATGTTTGGCAACACAAAAAAATACTGGCATTCTTTCAGTTTTGCTTTTCATTCTTTCAGATAGCTCTGTTCAAAATGTTGAGAGATAAAGTGATAAATATCGACCTGAGTCTGACTTGGATTCTTCTAAAACAAAGGGAGCATCCATTCTGATACCTGTCAAAACAAGGAAAAGCGACACACACAGGTTTGGAATGGCCGATGAATGTCTGAGATAACCCTAAAAGTAGGCCAGGCGCTGCATGCCCCCAGCAGTGTTTGTCATCCTGCAGTAGTCCCTCCTGTTCATTCAGTGAGGCAAGCCGACACATTTCCTAATTTTCCAGTGAGTAACAGACAGTCCAGAGGGGATTTCCTCTGTGATTAACCTGGCAGAGGGAGGGTTAGTGGTTGGAAGGTTGTGAAAAAAAGATGGAGCAATTGTTTACTTGATGGAGAATCAAGGCTTCCTGTTAAAGATTTACCGAAGGTCTTGGCTGGGTTGATTCACAGCTTTATGCAGATTGTTATTGTATCTTGCACCAGTACAGTATGGTGGATTTAAGATTTAAAGACACATCATTTAGCTAACTAAAATAGAAGAGTGGATTATTATGGTATTAAATGTCATTTTGATCATTTTTGTATACATTTTCATCAGAAGCCTACATTGGTTAGGCTACATTCTCAACAAAACCTGTAAATATATAAGATATGAAATGTACATGGTTATCTTGTATGATACAAATGTGTAATGTTGTAGAGTAGGACATAAAAGTGATTAATGTGTTTTAAGGATGTGTCAGGTTGTATACATTGTGTCAGACCCCAGGAAGACTAGCTGGCACAATGGCCTTAGGTTATGGGGATCTTAATAATTAATCAAATAATTACAGAAATACTCATTTTAAGGCTAATTAGGCTGATAACTGAGTGTGCCATAAATGCTCAGAGCTATAGAGCTGGGCAATATTCTGTGCAGCTCTGTGTATTTTCAAATCAAACACTGCTTTGTTTTTTTTTGACCATCTGTGTCATTATCAGTACAGTGGTTATTTTATCACCTGAGAGCACAGCTATTTCTTTATCTCCCATGTAAGTCAGAGGACTTTTTGCAACCAGGACTTGGTGAGGTCATTGACGTTGACTGGGTTTAGGCGGCTGTGTCTGCAGTGTGTTACAAACAGAAACACACCCCATGCAGGATATGAGGGCAGGATTAGTCAACTGCTGGAGTGGCCCACTGCATATTGATAACAAAGATTAGAAAACACGTTGCCATGGCGTCTGAAGTATTTCCAAGGTGATATGGTTTAAAAGTGTGTCCATGGAAACTAATGTCCTTGATGGTGTCAAAATACTGCCAAATCTTAAAGGGAAATACTGCACAGTTTAAGAATTGAGAAATGTTGCTCCTGTGGATTTGACTGCCCAGCCCAAAATGGTGTTTTTTCAGATTTGTTAACGTTAAAGTCTCCATAGTCATCTTTCCATTTCTTTCACAATAGAGCTTGTCACTGGCCGTGGGTGACAGATGTAAATGTGTCCTAGCACAGACAGAAACATCCTAAGGCATATAAATAATATTTTTTCAAAGCTGGAATTCAGTGCTGTTTCTCTTAGTTGTGTCTCTCAAGCACAGTGGTTTTATGCTTCTCAGAAGATAAGTGGTTCGCTGCTTTGCTTGAGTGGGCACGGAAATGCATTTTCTACAATTATATGCCAGATCTGACACTGTGACATTTTGTATTATTTTCTTATGCATATAATCTCATCATGTTGCTTTCTACATACTCTTCTGATACAGAGTAGTTGGACAGAAAGACGGCCAGCCTGCAATCCCATGATGTCAGAGGCAGTGTGCAGACAGATAACTGACAGCCAAGATAGGAAAGGTGGTTGGGTCACAAAGAAAGGAAGTGAGTTGTGAGTGAATAGCAAACCACAGAGTCACACAACCCCAGACATAACTTGAGAAATATGGTCCATTAATAATTTCACTAAACGTTTCAATAGGATGAACCTTATTTGATGCTGACTTGAGATAAATTTATTCTCTGCTGTGTATTGATGGAAAGATCATCGTTGAGTTGCATTGTTGTTGATAATACTGCCCAGGCTTACACAAGGTAAAAACAGTATGTAAAAACAGTTACATCTTTCTTAGAGGCCAGTGTCTTTTTTTTTCATATGCTTGCTAGTCACTGTTTGTCCCCCATTCGATGAAATCTATAATTACATCTAGTCTAATGTGTTTAATCAAATTTTTTAAGTTTAATAGGCCCTGTAAGGTTGATTGAAATAAAATTATGGTGAGGCAGAGGAGGAACTTTTCTCAGGCTACTACAGAAATTTAGAGTGCTCAGACCAGGCAATTACAGTAGGCTGGCTATAAATTGTATGGTGGAAAGAAGACTCACAGTTATGACTCTCACATTGCAAGGGGTCATTTTACTTTAAAAAAAAAATGCATGTATTATTGTGTAATGTAGCATTAATTATCATGTTTAATGAAGCACATTAAAAGGTCAACATTTTAAACTCAAAGGTAGTGTCTCAGAACATTCATTTTCCAAACTAATTATCGGTAAGGGTTGCAGGAGCCTATCCCAGTGCTCAGTGGGCGGAAGGCAGGGGAACACCCTGGACAGATCGCCACCCTATCACAGGGCAGAGACAAACAAGCACATTCACACCTGAGGGCAAGTTAGTATGTCCAGTTCACCTGTCTTTGGACTGGGGGAGGAAACTGGAGCTTCCAGGAAACTCATGCAGACATGGGGAGGGCATGCAGACTCCACACAGAAAGGACCGTGGCTGGTCTGCCAGGAATCAAACCTAGGACCCTCTTGCTGTGAGACCACTGCACCACCATGCCAGCCCTGTCTTAGAGCATCACTGGTGAAATTTTGGCAAAACTTCTGGGCACGGTGTATCTTGGTGCTGTTTTCTAATATTTAGACCACATGAAAATAACTTTAAATTCCCGGTAAACAATAAACAATAAACAATGTATATTCAGTGATGACCTCATGCTGCACCAGTAAGCATAAATAAAAATATTACCAAATTTTGTTTGTTTGTTTCACTCTGTATGCAATATCATATTGGTTTACACTTTTGATCGACCTTCCCCACTTTGTGTCACACCCCAACATCCTTTTGCAGCAGGAAATAGCCTGCAATCAAAGCCTAAAATCAAAGAGGGCTAAGCACCATACTATGGGGTATTTTAAAACATTACAGTGATTAACTCTATGGTGGTGATATTATTAAAGACTATATTTGAACTGCCCTAACTCATACACTGTATGTGGGATTAACACAAAACAAAAAATCCAGCTACCATGTCAGCCACACTGGTTGGCCTAATGAGAGTGCTATAATTAAAGATAAAAATCTTTGACTCAAAAGTGCTATCTTAGACACCACTGGATCAGTTTTGATGAAAGTTGGAGGAATGATGTATCTTGTTACTCACTGGTTCAAAGGATACCTGCGTCATTCAAGACAGATGACATCACGCATACACCACTCCGTGTACTCGCGGAGTTACTCTGAAGTTTGTGCTTTGTTGTTTCAGACTCCAATGGCAGTGTATGTGGGAGCAGCCACCTGTTGAACATCACCCTGACCATGCACCGTCTCCTCATATCCTCCAGTGATCTCCTGGATAAACTCACCGCTCTATATCCTTCAGCAGAAATAGTCTGCCATCAGCCCAACGATTCAAACATGAATGTGTCACAAGGGCTTGGCCAATTTTGAGTGCCAAATATAGCATGGGATCAGATCTTTCCTCGCTCTGCTGCCTTTCGGTTGGTTGTCAACAGCAACGGGCAGCGAAACGAATACTTGGCTTACAATGCACTGTGCCATAGCTGTCACTGTAAAACTTGATAGGCAGTGACGGTTCGTGTTTACCCCAGCTGTCATTTGCTGTAGAGCTTTTAGATCTCTGTTATTTAGTCATTTTTAGCTCTGCGGCATAAATTTGCTTTCTTCGGTGCTGTATTCAAAGTTCACCCACTGGTGTACTTTGTGTCAGGTTGTATATATTCTATACAATATTCATCTAGACTCTACAATCTTAAGTCTTTTCTATTACCATCTTGTATTTGATCCCATTCAAAATGCTTGATTCCAACCCATTCATTTTCCCCCACTTCACATCTTTTTTTTTTTTTTTTTTGGAGTGTCTTATGTTTTCAATATAGCCTGTAATCTAGGCTTTCATTGAGGAAACAGCAGTGGCGTCATGAAGCCTCTCAGAAGAGCTTACTGGCCTAGTGAGGAGCCTTGGGGTTTCAGGTGTTAATTACCTCTGGCTCTTTCCTGTACAATTCCTCTTCGGCTATATAAAAACACACAGCCTCCATTGCTTAAAGAGGGCGCTGCTCACAAGAACCCACGTCAGACCGCAGAGCACCGAATGCACCTCTCTGCTATTTTTAACCCTCTTGTTGTGAGCCGAAGACCCAAAAGGACGCATCAAATGAATTCAACGTGTGGGTCAGGATCAAGGAACAGACACAGGAGCCATTAACAGCCTTCGCCGTGGCCTGGCTTTGGGATTGCGTGGGCAGTTCTTCTGCTCCCATGACGCAATTAGCCTTTTTATGTGCATCACTTGAAGCTGATTCCTGCTAGTTGAGAGCCATAATGTCGATCTATTTTTGAAAGCTTATTCATGTAAAAAGGAGATGTTTTTTGTGTTTACTGTACATAAATCCACAGTGTTAGTGAATTGTGGTCATCCTAGGGCAGACCAACATAGGTGATGAGTGAGACTCTCACAGACACACAACATTGACTGAAAAATGAGTATAGTATGAGTACAGTAATGTATGTGTTTTCTATTTTTGTGAAAGTGGTCGTTGTTTAACACTTGCTTTACATTGTATGAGACATGGGTTTCTTTTCTCTGCACACTTGATTATTCATTTACTTCTGTATGCCTGAATGATTCATTCAGTGATGATCATCACAGTTTTCCCTTTTGTGGTCACCTCCTCCCACATTACCAAATGTCACTTCTGTTTGCCTTTTAGTTGAGTTTCTTTAGTTTTCATTAATGAGTTTGCACCTGATGATCTGCATTCTAATCAACAATATGCTCATTGTTTACTCAAAACATTTAATGCCTGTTGTGAACAATGTCACTGATCAGTGGATGCACTGATATGTAAACAGTCTATACCTAAAACCGTGATTTCTCATCTGTATAACTTTCCAGTGAAAAATGTTGTAAATCTCAGCTGAGAGTACAGTTTACTCAGGGCTGTCACTGTCACCACTTACCATCATCTATTCCTTAACTTCAGTCCTTACATTTAAAACAGCAGTGGATAATGAGCAGCCTGCAGAGTGCCAGAGGATATGCTACTTCATCAGGTCAGTTTCTTCCAATCATAGTGGGCCTAATTGTAACACACTGACATGTTTGCCGATTAGGAATGAACAATATGGCAAAAAAAAAAAGTATTGCAATTTTTTGACAGATATTGCAATTGTGATATGATTCAAGATTTTAGTGGGAATGTTCATTGTAGCATCATCATTTTTATTCTCACCGAAAACATGATTAAAATGATGATGTAATTTTTGCTGGGGTCTGTACCAAACAAATATGATTTGAGGTAAATGTGACTTGTCGGTCAGGGCAACTCAGTAACACCACAATACTTCATTTAGACTTGTGTTTTGTCACACAAAAAATGCAGCTCCTGAAATTTGGATCTTGGGCTTGGCTATATTGCATTTTTTTTAAATAATATTTTTGATGAATTGCTCAGCCAAATTGTCAATTCTTAACTTGTATGACATTCTGTGTTTTGTAGTCACATGATATCATGTTTTACCTCCAGGTACTGGATCCAGGAGTTCTGGGTGATGTTCCGGTTGCACCACAGCCTGACGGACAGCCTGGACCAGTTTCGAGAGCTGATCAGAGACCAGGGGCAGGAGTGCCTCATTTCTCTCCTAGAGACCAGATGGATGTAAGTGTTTTTCTCTGACCAGCTGGTAACTGACACATTAGGGCCACATGACTCTCAGTTGTTGGTTCAGTCACAGAAAAGAGTGAGATCAATTATGACCCAGACTATAAAATTAAAAAGTTGTATATTTCCCATTTATTTAGCCATACCATCACCTTTTAAACTGTTTATAGTTGATGTGATTGTTATTTTGGTGTATTCTAGAAATGAGCGGGACTGGTCGTGGAAGGCCAGCCAGAAGATCAAGGCTAACTACAGTAAAAAGAGGAAAGTCTCTCTTCTGTTTGATCACCTGGAGCCCATTGAGTTGGCTGAGCATCTCACCTACTTGGAGTTCAAGTCCTTCTGTAGGATATCAGTGAGTATACTTACCAGGGTGAACACAATACACCATGTAAGGGTATACAGGTTGCCTTTTGTGCATTCATGATTTCCCTTTTTGATATAATACTTTGTGAAATGAAAACCATATGGTATTTCCTCCCAAAGGAAAAAGCTTTACAGCAGTTTCCGTGCAGCTCTTTGTGCTCTTCTGTTGGCAGTTTGTAGACTATCAGAGCTACATCCGCAGCTGCTGCATGAAGGACATCCCCATGATGGAGCGTTCCATTGCCTTGTGTAACGGCATCTCCCAGTGGGTGCAGCTGATGGTGCTGAGCAGACCGACGGCTCAGCTGAGAGCTGAGGTCTTTACTAAGTTTATCCACGTGGCGCAGGTAGTGGTTTAATCAGCATCTCCCTACCACTGATTTAGTTTCTATTCCTGTTTCATCAGTATGAGGAACGATTCTTACAGAACAATTTTCAACACATTTCCTCATTGCTGGCTTGTGTTTTCCACCGTTCCCACGCTTTATCCACCTAATGAAGGCCTATTGTCACACTCTGCACTGCAAGATGAACTCCACTATAGATGCTGCACAATTGGCAGTTGCATAATGCATATTCACAGAGAGCTGGTAATGACTCTCAAGAGCTCTGTGACAGGCTTTTAGCACATCACAGATTTTACCAATACAGAAATATTAACTGAGTGCAAGCTAATGGAGTCATCAAGTGGAAGACACTTAGACATTGAGGAGTTGGGAAGTAGAAAAAGAGAGAAATAACTAGTGAGCGTAGTAGCTGATCAGACCTTGTTATTAAAAGCACTCCATGTGAAGCTGCATGCAGCCTGTTGAGAAGTGATGTGCTGGGTTCAGTGAACTGTCAGGCAGGCATGAACTCCGGAGGACCTCTTGCACTGTTTCACTAATGCACCAGTCTTCTGCTGCTCACAACCATCAACCTCAAAGCCCACTGCTCTGGAAATGAATTTTACACCATAAAGCTCTAGCCGCACCATGAATTAGAGGGCTGAGAGCGTGAGATATCAGAGCACAGTAAGAAATGGCAAACAATATGAGTGGCTTATGCAACTGCAGTTTTGTGGATTATGTAACTAAGGCTACCTGGAATGAGTTTAATTGTGTGTGTGTGTGTGTGTGTGTGTGTGTGTGTGTGTGTGTGTGTGTGTGTGTGTGTTTATCTGTGTGTGTGATGGATGGGTGGATGAATGGATGGATGCATGTGCTTTGTGTGTCCACCAGAGCCTCCATCTTATGCACAACTACAACACATTGATGGCAGTGGTGGGAGGCCTTTGTCACAGCTCTATCTCCAGACTAAAGGACACCAGCTCACATGTACCCAGCGAGGTCACCAAGGTAAAGGACACCTGGTAACACAATCCTTGTTATCGAGATTATGATTATGATTATGATTATGCTGTGCCAGTAGTAGGGACAGACTGGTTTATGGCTTTACTAATACAGTTCATTATGATTATGATTATTATTATGATTATGATGATGATGATTATTATTATTGTTAATAATAGCAAAAATAATAATAATAATAATAATAATATTTCATGGATATTGGTATGTGACGTCTCTTTTTTTTTTCCAAATAATTGTATTGTTTGACCGTCCCTTCCTTAATTCAAATTTGTTATATTTGGTTCATTCAAATATTTCATTAAAACGAGATTTACTCCGGTAAAATTTGTGCTGTTTGTTCTGTCAGAAATTTCCCAATTTAAAGATAATGAATATCTGCACAAAATATCATCTGTTGGAAGCTGCAGTTTAAAAAAAAAATGGAATGAGTATCATTGTAAAAAAACAAAACAAAACAAAACAAAAAAACTCATATTGATTGAACCCTAGCCAGGAATAAAGACATTTTCATGCATAATAACAATAATAGTAATGATAATAATGATAATAATTTCATGCATAATAATGAATAAATACAAGACTTGATTCGTTTAACAGGGTCATTAGAGTTGATTTTGCCCTGTGAACCCCAATATGAAAAGATGTTTTGTTTTGTGATCAGTATTAAATTGTACCCACTTGACAATTCAGTTCAGTTGTTCAGTTGTCAATTCAGTTGTTGAGATTAAAACATATTATTGAAATAATCGCTTGTTTTGTATTATTACAGTTTCTACTGAATTAAATTATCATGAAGTCAGAATATTCCTCATTTTGCTGAGGACTCCTCGAAAGCCCCTTAGGGAACCAACGGGCTCCCAGGCCCCACCAATTGTTATTGTAAACTGCTGATTAACAATAACAATTAACTTTGAAAACCTGCCAGAGGAGTGAAGGCTGTGTATTCACTCCACAGGTACTGAATGAGATGACGGACCTGCTGTCCTCCTGTAGGAACTATGACAACTACAGACAGGCTTACAGCAGGTGCACAGGGTTTAAGATCCCCATCCTGGGAGTGCACCTCAAGGACCTGATTTCAGTCAATGAGGCCATGTCGGACTACGTGGAGGACAACAAGGTGAATGTCCAGAAGCTCCAGGCGCTCTACAGCCACATTAACGAGCTGATCCAGCTACAGCAGATCCCACCCAGGCTGGACGCTAACAAGGACCTGGTCCATCTGTTGACGGTAAACCCAGTGCACCTACATGTGTAGCTGTTTCACAAAGCTTTATGATGGATGAGATGTACTGCAAGTATTTTCTGACCCCTATTTAAAGGAACAGTTTACCCAAAATACAAGAAATCATATTTTCCCGCTTTCAGATTGATGAATACTCTGTTGTGGAGCTCAAACCGTCAAATCTTTACATGGAAAAAGCTCAGCAGCAATAGCTCCTTACAAAAACAATGACATGGATACCCCTCTTCCCACCAAAAAGCACCAGCAAAATACATATATCTATCTCTAATTCCCACTTGTTTGGTGTGGTCAGATACAGCCTGTATTCAGTCATTACTCAGTCGTTAAGACATAAAATATCTTTTTTTTTGGGTTAACTGTCCCTTAAAATTGCATTTGATTGTACTGAATCAAACCAAAATGTGGGTTCATGTATTTCAGTATGTAGATTGTGTGTGTGTGTACACTTGTGTGGGTGTGATGAGGATCTGCATGTATGAGTATGTGGGTGACAGCTGAGCGTGAATGAGAGAAATTGCAGATTACTGTATTATTGCATTATTCGCATGTCCCGCTTTTATCACTCTTGCACAACAGAATTTCCTTCACGGGATAACCGTTTACCTTGTAACCTAGCTTTTCCTCTCATCAAAACATATTTCAAGGATCCTCTTTGAGCCCATCCCCTATAAATTAACGGTACCATCCTCCTTCCCCACAGTTGTCCTTGGACCTTTATTACACCGAGGATGAGATCTACGAGCTGTCTTATGCCAGGGAACCCAAGAACTGTAAAGCACCTGTGAGTGACAGAGATGACTATCCACAGAGTGTAACACCTGTTTAACACCAGTTTGGCACAAAATTCAACCATGCCACACTTCTAGGAATTACTCTCCTCCTGTTTGAATATTTTTTTGGTACCCCAGTCAGCACGTTAGCTATTGAAGAGATTTAGAGTAATATAATAGCTGTGAATCAGTTATTTAATACCATACTTGTTTGTTGAGCTGCTCAAGGCTGTTGTAATGATTGACTGATTTTCTATCAGCCAGCCACCCCCTCTAGACCTCCAGTGGTTGTGGACTGGGCTTCAGGAGTGGCTCCTAAACCCGACCCCAGAACCATCAGCAAACATGTGCAGAGAATGGTGGATGTGAGTGTTTCATTTTTTAAGTGTAGCCTCCGCACAGTTACTCAGTAATGTTGTTACATAACCACAATCATTTAATTTAACTATTCTATTCTTCTGGACGCTGCCATTTTGAGAGACTGCTCTTTCAGTTATTGTTCACCAACAATGTGACAACAACAGTGTTTTCCTCTTGTGTCTTGACAGTCTGTGTTTAAGAACTACGATCATGATGAGAACGGCTTCATTTCTCACGATGATTTTGAGAAAATTGCTGCAAGTTTTCCCTTCTCCTTCTGTGTCATGGACAAAGAGAAGTGAGTGGAGTGGGCCCTGCGTTTTGTGGTTTGTTTGATGGGTCACACATTCTCTTGGAGTTCAATTGTGACTGCACAGAAGAGGAAACACAAGTAGTATCTGTAGTGATGTGTCTAGCAACAGGAAACAAAAATAGATGCAGAACTAACCATAACGCTGCCACTGAATATTCTCTCATGCGAACCCAGCAGTGCATACATCCTCATACTAAAATACATGATACGTGTTGCTACAGTGAAGATCTGAAGTTGCTTGTCATTGCTTTTTGATGGAAACCTAGTATACTTTTTGTCAACTTAAGAAAAAAAAACATTGTTTTCAGATTTATCCAGTAGATTTCTCAGTCTATAGAAGCCCAAGTAATCCCTGACAACTTGAAAATGACCCAAACTGGAGTTCTTAGACTTTCACACTACAAAAACATTATGTAAAGTGACAAGCAATTACTTAAATCACTTACCAACTGCAAGTAATAACTGTACACATGGGCCATGGATTGGAAGCAGTTGTGGACTGAGCAGCATAGTTTAAGATAAGTCTTCCACCGGGATTATCAGCCCTAAAAATATCTGGTTTAGTGCTAAAACCTGTCTGAAAGTGGTCATTTGCCATATGCAGCGTTGATACTCATAGAAAATGAGTGTGTATCTATGCTGCATTTGTCCAGAGAGGGCCTCATCAGCAGAGAGGAGATCACAGCCTATTTCATGCGAGCCAGTGTCATATGCTCCAAGCTGGGTCTGGGCTTCGTCCACAACTTCCAGGAGGCCACTTACATGAAGCCCACCTTCTGTGACAACTGCTCAGGATTTGTAAGTGACCACTCTAACTCAACGATAAGGATGCAGGATAGAGAAACTAGTTGTTCACTGTTTACAAGTCCTCAGACAATGATTGCTTTGTCTTAATGTGCCCTTGTTCTCTCCTTTTCCTCCTTTGCAGTTGTGGGGTGTCATCAAACAGGGCTATAGATGCAAAGGTTAGTTATCTCATTGCCCTCTGTCTTGTGAAATTCTTGCATGATATCTGTCAGAATCCAACACAGATCGAACAAGCAGTTCATATTCAGAGAGGGTAGTGACAGTGTCTTGTATTAAGCATGGGGAGCAGGTAAAACGACACTATCTTAAGAAGGTGTGCTGTGGTTTTCTGTGTTGCATACTGCTAGCTGAACCCTGCTGCACATGAAAGAAAGTGGAGTCTGCAGTCAGAACCACAGTTTTCCCCTCCCCCTTCCCTCTATAGATATGAGAAGAAAATTGTTTACATGCCAGTGAGCATGCAAAGGCTGGAGAGTTGCAGTTGCAGTGCGTACACCATTCAGTGAATCATTTAGTGAATCTGGAACTGACTTGTTGAAATTAAACAAATGCTAGTTCCTGTCTTGACATGCTTGCATTCTTGTGGTCTCCTCAGACTGTGGAATGAACTGCCACAAGCTGTGCAGGGACCAGGTGGCATTTGAGTGCAAGAAGAACACCAAAGGGACCAGTACCACTGACAGTCCAACACCGAGCTCTACACCCGTCACCACAGGCACCTCAGAGGGTGGGTGGAGGTGTTGGGGCTCAGTGCCAACACACACACATAGATACACAAAGTAAAATGTAGTGATTATATACAAGCTCATTCACTCACTGATGCATATGCTGACCCATATGCACCATAACCCATGTTCCCATGGGTTTCAACACAATCTCACCAGAACTGTGGTGACAGCGACATGATGTTGCAGCAGTCGTTACATCATTTGACTAATGCCACCTTGTGGCACAGAAATTTTAAGGCACATGTGGATCACCAAAGGGATGCTATTTCATGTAGTCACCCTCTTCTACAGTGTACATAAACACAAAAAATCATAATTCAATTTTAGTTTGTTGTAGCTAATGTAAAAATACTAGAGAGTGTAGCATCTTACTGCCTGGGTGATTTCCCAGTGTACACTCCAGCTGTCATGAGGACTTGTTTCACTTACAGTAATAGCTTCCTGTGTGTTGCAAGAATAGTGCTAAATTTGGAACTTATGAACCTTCACTTTGACTACATGTAGACTGACACAGGTAAAAATGTACCAAGGTTCATCTTTTAACCTTGCTGTATCATATAGCACCACTCAAAATGGAAGGCCAGGTACATCATGATTGTCTTTATTTTCCATTTGTCGTATAAGAAATGTTTCCGTAGATCTCACATTTCCTCATCTGTTGTAGGTTCAGAGGATGGACCTTTCTCTTACCCACCAGATGAAAACAAAGACTGGAGCCCCGAGTCCCCAGTCGCCTTCCATGTGAGGCTAGGAAGGCCTCTTAGGGTCCATAGTGGCACCCAAACAGAGGGACTCCATCTCCCCTCCTCAGCCCCTGAATCCAGCCGTGCTCAGCCTTCTCTCCTGGCCCCAGCAGCGACCCCCACCACCCTCACCCCGTGTCCCAGCCCGGTGCCCCAACGCAAGCAGAGACACTGTGCCAAATGGGAAAACAGAGCATCTATTGTACAGAAGCCCAAGGAACCAGAGGAAGAGAGCAAACCCACCTATGAAGCTCTGGAACTGGTGAGTGCCACAAAAGATCATTATCCTCTCCCCTATATTTATGTATTTTTACACTACATGACTACACCCAAGACAGACAACCTGAATCTGACATGTCATTCCCAGGAAAACCAGCAGCTGCAGAAAACCAATGACACACTACGTAGGAAGCTGAAGGAGGCAGAGAGGGAGGTGGAGATGCTAAAGACACTGCTGAAGAGACATGCCCTCCACACCGTTGAGGAGGACTCCTCCTAGCCTCTAGGGAAGGATTTGCTGCCCCCATATGGCAGCTTTTATAAACTTACTGGTCAGGATCACTGCAAACACTTGATCGGTATAACAAGACCCAGGCAACATAAATTATATTGCATAATCAAGCACCAAACAGTGCATTCAGCCAATCAGGATATTTTAAAGCTCTGAGACACAGCGAGTAATTAAAGTAAGGTCTACTACAAAATAACTACAAAAGTAATTAAGTAAAAAGTTTTGAAAACAGTGACAGTGTAAAGTGTTGAGCAGCAGAAACCAAATTATTGCCATCTTGCTGTGTCTTGTAGCTCAAAAAAAAGAATGAAAACAGTCTTCAACTTGAACATTACTGACCTTATTTAGTTTGCAGGTGGACTAGAGTTTCTCGGGGTTAACATTACTTAGTCGTGAATATAATGAATGAACTACATTGGCTATGGTAGTTTAGAGTGAAAGAGATAGCAAACTGCACTTGATCAGTTCTTGATCAGTCAGTCTATGTACAAATAAATATATATATGATGGAAGTTAAAACACAGTGGAAGTCAGCGGCTACAATAATGAAGTTTGCTCAAAATAATTGTGTTAGTATGAGAGGCAGTTATGAAGTATGTGAAAGTTAATGTCAGAGTAAAAAATATTCTTGTTTCTTATTTCCTTCTGGTATTATTATAGTTGTAATCATTATTATTATTAGTAGTAATGTTATTAACACAAGGGATTGACAGTAGCTCACTGGTTAGCACACCAGAAAGAAAGATGTACATTGAGATAGGCCTTAGGTGTACAGAACTGTCATTGCTCTATATCACATCATTTGTATCAATGTACAAGAAGTTTTCAGTGCCTCACTTAATATTTATTGTCTAAAACACTACACAGTCTGTCTTATAAAAAAAAATCTGAATGTTTTATATACCGGTACTCTCACTGACTAATTTATGCTTGTGTGTTTTTGCATTATGATGTTACTTTTTTCATCGTGCTGCCATGTTATTTCTGTTGTTGTGTAATCCATGGTAGCAGTATCGTACTGTGTATGGCAATTGGGAATTCTGTGGGATTTTCACCATTACAAGTGTTTTTAATATACTGTAATTACAGTATATCCAGAGTGCCGCTATATTGCAGTGCCATCATGGTTCCTTCATGGTTCATCCTCTTTCAGTATTGTTTTTATTTTTTGTTATGATAAAAATATTCCAGTAAAAAATCTATATATATATCTACGTATATATATATGTTTATATATTTGCCTGTGTTACCCGATATGACCACTAGGGGTCACTAAACACTCATAATAGCCTTCCCTGGTATTTCTGCAGACACTTGCTGTTTTTATAATGTGTCTGTGATTTCAGCGGTGTGCTGCTGATTTTAATGTTTTCACATTCCTGTTCTGTTGTGTATGTGAGAGGGCCTTCCACTCTAATTAGATGTCACTGTGGTTAACATTAAAGTCAGATACTTCTGTCTAATTAGGGGATTTGAGAAACATCACAAACAGATTCTTTGCCCTGTAATTTGTGGCTTGCAACTTTAATAATAACAATAAATTTGAAAATAATAAATAAAAAAAAAAGGTTCAGTGATAAAATGTGCTTAATTGAACAAAACCACAATGTGGACCTGAGGTCAACTGTTGAGGTAGTAGACAAAAATAATGGTGATTTTGACCATTAAAATGCTTTAGACACTGTCATTTATGTCTGTGGGCTGTGGCACCCTGATGTCTGAAGACTGTGCCAATCGTGTGTGTGGGTGTGTGGGTGTGTGTGCATGCGTGCATGTGTGTGTCCAGCTCCACAGTTCATGTTGGCCTGTAGATAATTAGAGCACAACTGTCTGCTGTTGGAGGAGCAGAGTTTCAAACCACATGACTAATCATCCTGTTTTCTTCATCTTTCCTGTCGACACTACAGGTGATATGGCGGCACCACACATGTGACTGTTGTGATTTGTTGTTTTTTAGCATTTCTGTAGTAGCAATACAGAGCTGGTGTTGTAACACATCATTTTACCTCAGAAAAAACAGACCCCCTCAGACAGAGAAAGCTATCTGACTCAAATTATATTGTGGCTCTTCATTTCATGTAGCTATAATGACTTGTGGCCCACTGTATCGGCTGGTAGTGATAAACCCAGCAGAAACCCAAAGAAAAGAAATAGTCTCTGAGGCATAGCAGCAGCTTCTAAGCCTATCCTTGGTGACAGCTAATTTACTTCCATTTGAATGTGACACGCAACTGTAGTGAAGTCACACCCAGGGCGGCCAGGCTCTACGTACACTAATGCAGAATAATTTCCAATATCATGGCTGGCTGAGAAAAAGTGACAGAGTGAACATGCCTTAAACTCAGCGGACGACGCCCTTTCAAAACCCGTTATTTTCATCAAGGCTCCATTGCACAGGCTTTAGAGGAGAAATAGGTTTACCCTGACGTGTTAACACAGCTATCACAAAGATAAATATATCAGTATAAAATCAATTTACAAATCCATCAGAGAATGCAAACACGATCAGTGGTGGTCCATTTAAGCCTGAAGGAGATTGCAAGGCGTATGAGGGCTAGCTCGGACAAGTGCTCCATCCAACTCAGGCCCCCATATATTAAGACACTATGAGCAAAACATGACACTTCAGAAGTCAGTCTAATTACAGCTGGCAGACAGATGATTTATCACCCAGACATCAGCGCACTTGAGGGAATTGGGCCATTGTGAGATACCCATAAGTTAACTAAATCTGCTAAGTCTGATGAACACACTCTGAAACTAATTAGGGAGAGATGTGCGAACATCCCATTATGCCCCCTCCGATAGCAGAGTATGGGACATGGAGAATACAATCAGAACACAACACATTAAACACCAAGGCTACGCTCGTTTCAAACGCGAAGAGGAGTGCGACTGTGCCTGTAGGATACAGCAACACCACCGCCCAACTCAACTCAACTAATTCCCCGGATTATTAAACCGAGTTCATTAAGTTCTAATGATGGCCAAAGGAGGCTTGTGGAAGAGAGCAGAGAAC
>OMLB01028174.1:0-16453 GCA_900302555.1 Myripristis jacobus | reverse complement strand
CTAAAGGGAAGACACACACACACACACACACACATACACACACACACCAAATACACTTCGAGAAAAGCTACCCAAAAAAAATAAATAAATAAACACTCATCTGCAGATACTGTGGATGCTGTGATTCAAGGTGCTGATTAGACTTTATATTATTTGGTCTTTCTTTTCCATTTCACTCTCCCATCATCTCTCTTTGTCTCTCTTTCTCTCTCTCAAACACACACACACACGCACAGACACACACACACACACACACACACACACACACAAAATATCACTTTCTCCTGCTTTCCTTTCCCTTTTCTTCCTTTCCAACTCTCAGATGGGAAGATGAGATCATCGCAGTGATTTCATTCCAGCTGTTACAGTCCAGGATATCTGGGAGGCCTTCCAGTGCAGAACCAGAGATCACAGGCCCATACAGAGCCTCCTGCCCAGCCATGTAATCCTCAACAGCTGCACAACATCTTGTCATATCACTTCAGCGAGAACACCAGGCGTAATCAATTAAACGTGAATTTGTACTGAAAATGTGCAGATGTGCCAGACATAGTCAGTGCTCCTGATGTAATATTTTTACTTGGATCAGGCTGATTGCATAAGCGGTCAAAATAGAGATTTTTAACTATGCAGTGTTTCTTTAGAATTGCTTTCAACTGGTTAGGCAGATTTTCATTTCGAAAGGAAACTGAAAGTGGGAACAGCAGACTGCATCACGAACCAACACTTGTAATCTTATAGGGGCACCTAGTGGCCAAATATGAGTACTACATGAGGCATTTCCCTCTTTTTCACAGAGTTAACATGAGCAATTTAGAAAAATGCTGAGGTGACCTACTCCAATCATGAATTAAACTCTTGGAACTCAGTTAAATTTAATATCAGTTCATATGATTACAGCAAATTACACTTACAGCAACAGCCATGTTACAGTGGGTTTTCTTGTATGTCTGCAAAGGGACGTCTTTATTTGTCCTTACGCTGACATGAGGCCACAGCTGCCTGTCATATGGACTCATCCACATAACCTCAAATATTTCACGGCCTAACAACTTCCAAGTCATTTAATTTATTACCGAGTCTTAGGAATAAAAAGCACGTTCCTAAAAGCAAGTGAGAGAAGCCTCCAATCAGTTGAGATAATTTAATATCTTGGATGATAATCAACATCCACACATCCCATGTTCCATACCCATGCACCAGGGGACTGGTCCCAGCATGCACCGGGAGTCAAAGCAGGGAGACGCTGTTTTAGAGTCATCGACAGAGAGGACCAAGGCCAAAATTCAAACCCAGGAAATGTTGTGAGGGGGCAGATCCTGATTATCGTTTCCAGAATTTTCTTGAATCAAGTGGCAATATCTTGAGCTGTGATCCTGTGAGCTGGCACTTGTTGGGTGGGACTGCACCTCTAAAGGCGATATGATTTCTTCAATTCCATGTTCATCTGTTTACGTTAAGACTTCACTGGTTCAAGGTTCTTTCAGTTTTAATTTCTAGAACATGGGTACTTGTCTGACTCAGTAAATTTTTTGAAATGGACAATAATTCATACAAGTGAAATTTTCTCACCATTGGCAGACAAACACAAACACAAATGCACATGATGTCCTTGCAGCAAAAAGGGAACAGGAAACATATAGAAACTATTATGGGATTGTCTTCTGCTCTTGATGACTGATTTCTAAAGTAAAACCAGCAACAAATAGGACTGCCACAGGTCAAAGTACTGATAAAGTACTGAGACCGAGAGTTTCATCAAAACATTCTGACCCTTGCTTTTTTATTCACTTTTTCCAGTCTCTCTTGACCTTTTGCCTTTGTTACAGAGGGGAAAATTTATGGCTTAGCTGACGTACAGTCCATTAAAAAAAAAAAAAATACAGGCTGGAATGCTTCTGTGCCTTTTTCCATCCAGATCCTGTTAAATATAATGGACTAGGATTGTTAGGTGAGTTATTTTAGATCATGGTAACAAACTCCAACATCTCACTGAGGCTCTTCATGTGTCCTTCCCTTGGCTGCATTAAATGATAACGACATAGGCAAAGCTGGGTAGACAGAAGTGAGAGAGAAATCAATTAAACTTGTCGTACGTGACACAACAGAGTTTGGAACCACCGTGACCTCCAGAAGCTGATTAAAAGAAACACACAGGTATACACAAAATAAAAATGAACCTCGGGACTCTTTTTCATCCTTCTAATATCTAAAAAAAAAACATCTGCTGAAGAAATACAAGTACATGGCAAGACATTTTAACATTTAATAGCTAGACTGGGTATGTGTTGCAGATATCCGTAATTCAATTCTCCCTAGTCAAAAAGCACATTTCAGATATCCACAATGATATTCTTCCCAGGCCGAATGACATCACTTTTTCCATTCATGTGTGCGGGGTTTCTCATTACAGATACCTAAAATTCCCCTCAATTCAAGATATCTACATTGTCCTTACCTCAAGTTTTAACTAGTCAGAATGACATTGTAAATATCTTGAACTGGAATTATGACTAGTCAGAATTAAATTATAGATATCTGAAACTGGAATTAAGACTAGAATAATTCAGTTGTACATATCTGTAATGAGAATTCCCATGCACATGAATGGCAAAAGTGATGTCATCTGCCCCAGGAGGACCGACATTGTGGATATCTCACTTGTTTTGACTAGTCAGAATGACATTAAAGATATCTTGAATTAAAATTCTGACAGTGTAACTAGAACTAGTCAAAATGATGTTGATATCAGTAATAATAATTCCAGATTGTCAAATGTAGGTATTAAATATCAAAACAGGTTGCCATACAAGTGCAGTACATTCCCTGTTCATACCAGGGTGAACTGCAGGGCTTTGTTGACTTATTGCTTTAATGATGGTGAGGTCATCAGAAAGAGGGAAACTGCAACTGATATACAGGTGACAGGTTACATAAGACATCAAGTATATTTAGGCCTATGATAATGTATGGTATTCTGAAAACTAATGAACGCCCCTCCACCCATATCCTTGAGCGATCTCTTTGCAGGTATCTCTTTACCACTTGCCATACAAGTACAGTAAATCCACTTGTAATACCAGGGTGAAGTCTAGGGCTTTGTTGACTTATTACTCAATGATACTGTCGTAAGGTCATCAAAAAGAAGAAAAATGCAACTGTGCTAACATGCGAGCTTACATAAGATCAAGGGAATTTACGATAATATATGGTATTCAGACCATTAATGCATTCTTATCTCCATTCAGATCCCTGAGGAGATATCTATTTGCCTTTTATCTGAGTTTTCTTCTGCTATTTCCTACTGTTATTATTACAATAAATAAATCTGCTATACAATATGTCTATTACACTATGAGGCATATTGTATGAACACAGAGGGGTGACACATTCATGGTAATATAAGACAATATATCAATATCAAAATATCAAGTGCTTGATATTTTATCCTTGTTTTTATTTCTTTATATTGATTTTATATTGTTCTTATGGTATGATTTATTGTGAATTTAATGATCATTTGTTATTATTTTTAGTATCACAACTGATATTTAGATTTTTACATTCTGTCGCTATTCTGTATCTTATCTTTCTATATCTCAGATAGATAGGTCCAGTTCTTGAGTAGCACCAAGCCTTGCTCTCAGAACAAGTTGCTTCCTCTTTGAAGTCTGTCATATGAGCCGGTCTGCTGGACTGGACTTTTCCTCAAGACACAGCGTTTCCAGTTCTAGGAGAGATGAGGGAAATGGAAACCTAATACACACTGTGCTTCATAACTTCCAATAAAAGTTCAACAATAGATCGAGTGAATACGGCCATGGAAGCTTTTCGACACCATTCTGTGTGTGTGTGTGTGTGTGTGTGTGTGGTGATTTACCATTTACTTTTTTGTTCTCCAGCATCACATGTTTCACACCTAATTTCATGTATTTTTTTCCCACAGTTTTTTTTGCATGTATAAACAGTCATCATCAAACCCATTCCTACTTTAAGCAGCTGCTAATTCACATTTAATTTGACCTTCCTGTATAACTGCCTTTGTCTTTGCAACTGACTTAGATACTTCAAAGTAACAACCCTAGTTGTTCTTTTTTTTCCACCCTGTGTGTTAACTAGGCTACTACTTGTGTCCTGCACTGTTTTCTTCCCCTCAGTGTTCCAGATCATGTCTCCAATTTGTTAGCAGTCCACACTCATCCTCAACACTGTAAATGAAAAAGAAAAAAAATAATAAGCCCGTCATTATCACAACACTGGCCTCAAATGATGGCATATAAAGTCGTTCGCTACTTGAATCTGAACAGCACAATGTGACATGAGCAAACATCACCGCTTGTCTTTCCCACAAACATAACAAAAACCGTCTGTTTCTTTTTACACAAGTGTGACTGGATCCTAAAAATGTATTGAAAGACTGACAGGTACTGAGTTCATTGAAACTATTTTTTTTAATTGATTTATTTATTTCCTTTAAAGAGAGTTAGGCCAGGAATACGTCATATTCCAGACTTACCTCTCTGCCTTTCACTTTCCTTGTCAGCCTTCACTGACGACTGTATAATATACTGTATGTGTGTGTCATGTTGTCATCAGGAACAATAGTACAGACAGGAGTATCCAGATACACCATGTAAAACTAGTTTCACAGTCAGATTTTTCCCAGCATTAATCATACTTAATGCCAGGTTTTTATAGTATTTACATTTAAAAAAAAAAAAAATACAAAATTGATCAATCATGGAAAACAATTTGCTGCTTCACGTATATACAGTATCAGTAAGTGTGGTTTGATCTTTTTATATACTGTGTAAAAACTAGACACTGTAGGTAGATACTTCCTACTTTTGGGGAACTGGCTTATGCTCATGGACTTTTACCTTATTGTCTGACAGACAAATAGAAGTGTCTGTCATCAGTCACACAATGAATGGGCTGAGTTTTGCTGCTCGGTTACAACATACAAGAAGAAACTAGGAAAACCTCCTCCACTAACCAGTCAACTAGCAGTTTACATCCATGTCTGTCCAGAATATCTGTGGTGTAGACTTTGAAAGGATTTAATTTAAAAAAAAAAGTTTCTGCAGCAGGAATCCCGTTTGTCCATTTGTAGATGTTTTAATGACAAAGGTGCATGTCTACCATTTATGTTTTGGAAACTGTTTGCAGGCTGTAATGTAAAATTAACACAGTTATTTGATAATGAGGCTAAAACAGATTGGTGAAACTGACTGCTGTGCAGATAAGCCTCTTTGAAATGGTTCAAGCTTAGCTGTGCACTCCTTTGCCCATGAATTTGTTGTACATTTTATGATGAGTATCATAATGGCATCTTGTGTTAAACTCCTTGAGCATTGCATTCACCTGCTTTCAGATTAGCCACATGACTTTATCTGACCCTTGAGTTACAACAAAGTTCAGTAAGTGTTGCTCCATTTCTCCTGAAACTTCCTTTTCTCCTTTCTGACACAAAGTTTTTTGCACAGTGGCCTCGCCTCCTCCATCTCCATCTCACCTCCCGGCCAGCATAGCTGTAATGATGACAAAATCTGTCTGAGAAATAAAATAACATAAAATAAAATAAAATTCAGGACTTAATTTTGATCAAATATAGTTTCCAGTGGGCTTTTTTCTTCAATTTAAGAAGGCCTCTTTAGCCTTCATTAAATCCTTCAGATGGTTCTTGTATGTAAAACTCAGGCTGGGGCCTGCTGCCAGCTACAGTATGTAATGTATCCTGCTACTGCAAGACAACTGGAGCTGGGCATGTTGCCATCACTGTAGCAAAAGGCATTTTATCTGACCACTGGGGAGATTGTCTTCTGAGATAGCGGTGAGATACTGTCACCTGCTGGATTTTTTTCTTTTTTTTTAATAAGCTTACTGCTTGCAAAAGATCCATCTGAGAGAGTTAAAAGTGAACAACCAATTAACAACCAAACTAGCCCACATATTTAATTTAATTATTAACGTTAAACACTGTTCTGGCAGTATTTAGGTTCTTATATCCTTTCTTTTGCCCAAAGCAAAAACAGGATATGTGGGACATGATGGGCTATCAGCCTGTATATTATGGTATATAAATACCATACCCCACAATATATACCCCACAATATTGTTGAGTTTGGTAACCGGTTATTGTATGCGCTTTTCTATGGAGTCACTTAAAATAAGGCACCACCACCACAGCCAAAACTACAGAATGTAAGACTGTATCTGATTAATCCTATAATATTCTTATAGTGATTTATACTTTGACTGTAATCTTTAAATATCCTCAGCTATTTATAGTGTTTATGTGGCACTATACTACTAGACTACAATTATTCTTATAATATTCCTAGAGGAGCGTAGTAGATCCTTCTTCATACAGTTTATTATCGAGTTATTATGAGTCTGAACAAATGAGAAATGGAGCGCTCCCACGTTTTTGCACTCCAACACGTCAGAGAGTCCAGCTTGATGTAATGGGTATAATATGGTCAGAGCCCAGCGGTATTTCGGACTCGGTGTGGTGTTAAATGTCATGCCACCCCGTTCAGGTGTGTGTGGGTGTGTGTGTGTGTAATTGCAGAAGTTCCTGAAGAAAATGAAAATGAAAGGGGAAGGTAGAGCAGAACAATCCTTTATCTTGCATCATGCCCTCCAACCTGAAAGTAAACAAACAGGTGCATTGTTGCCGATGCGAGAAATTACACACCAGATCAGGTCACTGTGCTGAATCTTCGGCTTTCGGGAGCCCACCCAAAATGTTCCCAAGGTGTTTCGGGGGTGGGCTGAAACAAACATGGCTCGGCGTAACACACGGTGGAAGTGAAAACGGTGCCACATGTGGCGGAATACCTCAGCAAGGTTTATCCACGAGTTTGTTTACGATGGTTAGAAAGCGAACCTCTTCCTGTCTGGACTTTTTTGGCCTGGGGATTTTTGTGAGTGTGTGCCTGAGACTTTGGTTACTGCACAATATAAAGCTCTGCCAGACTCACCAGCAGTTCATTCATGGTGTTGGATTTTAATCAGAAGGTAAGGTCACTGAGGAGTGACTCTTTTGTGTACTGGTTACCATTTTATTTTGCCTTATAATCACGAAAATGTAGATGTCTAATAAATGCATGTTGTAAATATTATGCAGCTAATTAAATTATTTTAGGTAGGAAAAATCAATATTGTATGTGGGCGTGCGTGCGTGTCTGCATGAATTTATGGCGAATACAGATGCATGAGCCAAAAATCTGGATTTTACCTGTGTTGTTTATTCGTTCAGACGTTATTTTTGGTTACTATCACTTCCGGTAATTGGCGCACGGGTGTAGTTTCACATCATTTACCTGATCACTAATGGTGAGATAGAGATGAAGAGGGTGATAGGGTGCCGATATTTTCTGTTAACTGTCACATCAGATACAATTTAGTTTTGCTGTAATTATTCCATTACAGCAATATGCTTGCCAGTCTTTTTTCCCCATTATCAATCAGTATAAAACGCATGTGGACGATCACTACGAGCTTACTTAGGCTCTTCTGGGCTTTTTTCATTGATAGTAGTCCCTGCAGTAAATTTATCCTACATCTGTGGCATGTCTTGCATGTCCATGTGATTCTTTATCACTTTTTCTCTCTCTGTCATTCAGATGCGAATCTTGATCATCAGCATCATCTTTGCTCTGCTGCAACAAGGCAATGGCCAAAACCCCAAGGCCCACTGGACCCTCCAGCCAAACAGTGGGTTTGATCATTATGACCACACCGCACTTACACCAAGCACAATGTGAATAAATTAGTCATCTTAAATTTGTGTTTGTGTATGTGTGTGTCCTGCTAGTCCTGGTCCTGCAGGTGAATGGTGCTTTGGGGCAGCATCCTCTGACCTGCTTGGAGTCGGCAGAGGAGGTGATGAGGAGAGACGATCAGGGTCGAGAGATCATTTGGAAAAAGAATGGAGCGGAGGAAAGTCAGAGAGGCAATACATACTTGGTGGAGCTGGAGGAGAGCTTGGGAGGAGGCAAATACACCTGTCACAACAAGGATGGATCGCTCCTCAATCACACCGTGGTCCTGATCCAAGAGGACGAAACCAAGACGAGGAAAATCCTAGTGAAATCTGACCAAGGTACAAACTGACTTAAATTACCACACCATCCCCACCAAGCACTGTCAAACTCTTCTTTACCATGTGTCATGTGTGTGCTTATAAGTGATATATTCATATATATTTTTTAGAGGACTATTTAATATGCTCAACTCAGAATTACAACGGAGAGTTCCACTGCTCTTGGACCTGGCATCCTGGTCGCGTGGGGAAAGTTGCTTTTATCAGAGTTCAGCGGTAAGCTCAAACACCTGGGAGATGCTTTTTATTTTACACACCAGTAATAACACAATGCTCAGAATCAAGCCAAACTCGCACCGTAATGTATAAAAAGCAATGAGTTGGAGTGACTTCTGTAAAATCTGCCCCAAAAAAGGAACCACACAAACCACTTTTGTGTCATTTAAAGGTCAAAACGTATGACTGGGGTTTAGAGCACATATTACAGATATTGCATAACTACATTCTGTGGTACAACTTTTGGTCCACTTTTACAATAGCAATACCTTAAACAGGATGATATATAAATGCCTATATCTATATCTTATTGGCAAATTCTGTTACAAATTTCTGGGCTGGACAAGAAGGGACACCTACAACCAAATCAGTCTGTCCTTAGAATTAAAAGAGCAAATCAAAATTAAAACATCATAAGCAAAGATGTATTTTCTGGTGTTTCTGGTTATGCAGTGGCTCTAGTGATGATGAGAGCACCCCGTGCTCTGTGGACACCAGCGGTCAGCAGTGGACGTGCTTGTCACCTCAGGGCGACATCAGCTGCTCAGTGGGCGGCAGCGGGATGTCCTGCCGGGACAAGCAGCACTGCCCCTATGCCGAGGAGGCCCAGCATATCAACATCAATGTCTACTTCAAGACTAATCACTTCCTGGTGGAGAACTACTCGAAGTATTTCTACCTGTCAGAGATAGGTAAGGAATGACCAGTAGCTCAAGAAGTTGTTGTTGTTTCGTATGCTTTATTCTCTCAAACTGGACAAGACATCTTCTTGTACCGCTTACATTTTCCACATGTGGCAAGAAGAAAATAGTAAAGATGCTGTCTTTTTTCGGTTGCCCTCTTTTTCTACTTCTCTTTTTGTCTCTGTCTCTGTCTTTTTCTCTATATTTCTTGCTCATGCCCGGCACAGTGAAACCCGACAGGGTGAAGATCAGTAAAGTCAATGGAACAACTGTAGAGTGGAGTTACCCGAGCTCTTGGAACAGCCCCTACTCCTACTTCCCCCTCACCTTTCAGATTGCACAGATCAGGAGGGGCTGCAAAAAGTGTAGCAATTCGTGCACACACTCCAAAGCTGTAACGGTGAGAGCAACACCCACTGGATGTCATGTTCTGTGTCTTTTGAGTGGGCTCGTAGAGATAAAAATATGTTTTTTATGGCTTTGTAAAGACATTAAGTTCAATGGTATGACGACTGTTTAATTATTTTCTTCTTACATTCATTCAGTCCTTCTGTCAAGAAAATAAGCTGCCTTTTACCATTCTAAATGTTGCATAATTTAGGTTTTTGGTCTAAATTTTTGGAAGTACATTTCAAAGCTAAAAAGAAAAGAAAAAAAAATACATATCTCTGGTTCAAACCAATGGAAAGAGTCCATGCTACAAATTGCACCGTGTATGCTTTGCAGTTTATATGCTGACTGACATTTTGTCCTATCTTTGTTTTTTTGTTTTTTCCCAAGACCATGCTGGTTAACTCCACAAGCAGCTGCCAGGTTAACATCAAGCCCAAAGTGGAGATTGTTTGCATCCGAGCCAAAGATGCTCTCTGTAACTCACATTGGAGCGAGTGGAGTCACATCAGGTCAGTGGCCTTCAGTGCTGCAACTTGATAGACAAAGACTCTCAACGGGTCGACCAGTTATAAAGGATGAAACTTTGTCACAATGGCATATGCTCGATGAATCAAGCACACGTTGAGTTTATTGGTGGACCTCAACCAGAAAAAATTGTGTCATGTTCGGTGAGGTTTGCTGATACAGAAAGACAACGTTAGTTTGTGGTCCTATTATAAGGGGAAGTTAGGAAATGTGACTTTGACTAATTTTATTGTTTTTGTGTCCCTTTACAGAAAAGACAAGAACGGAAGAAAACACCACAAAAACAAAGGACAAGCTACTCAGTAAAAATGTAATCCTAACACTGGACATCTCTTGAAATAATATTTATATGCTTTTTTTTATTTGCAATCTTATTTATTCGCATGCCTTATCTATGGTGCCTTTATATTTGTAATATTTAACAATTTTAAATGAGAATAACTGAATGATGAATATAAAATGTGACAGAGAATGTTCATTGACAATACACATATTTTTGACAAAAGTTGTCATGTGTTCGCCTCTCTATGAAAAACTAGTTTTGTCACATCAAAAGTTAAAAGACAGTATGTATGGCTCCACGTGTAGCCTAAAACATTGCATTAAAACAAAACACTCTATGGACAGTAGCTTACACTTCCACAGTTGTGAAATGCATTAATACCTGGAAGAAATTCCTTTCTTTAGTCACTGAGAAAACTGGTGCAATTCCTTTTGTCTTGCATGACAATAAACACTAAATAAACACAGGGACATGTCTTTATACACTTTGTTTAGTATTATCATGGCCAGGGTTAATAATACTTGTCATTTTGAAGCTGATCTGCCTTCCTCTCAGAGTAATTGGCAAATCCAAGCACAAGATTTTATTTCCAGTGTAACCATTTTTAGTAAAAAAAGAAAAAGTTCAATGTGCAATATTTCTAAAATATTGCTAAAGGATCCAGTTTGCGAATGTTACCATGAATGGACAAATGCCTAAAGCTTCCTGCTATCCTTTAAAAAGAACTGTCCTTTACTTTAATGTTGTGTGATTCATTTTATGTGAGAAAGTGTCTTGTACTAGCTATAGATATATCAGATATAATAGCTGTCTACGTTCTTAATGTTTAATTATGATATCCATCTTAACACAAAACAGAAAAGATTATATTTTGCAGAGCTGAAAGGTGCAAAAAAAGTATTGATTGCAAGATGGAGACTCCATACACTTGTCCTCATTATATCTGGATGTTTGAATGTTTGCAAATCAGCTAATTTGGCCGCTACACCATTTATGTTTTCAAATCAGCACTTAAACTGATGAATTTGTGTTACAATTTCTACAGATATGATTCAAAAAGTTTATCAGGACAGTCAAATCATAAGTATGTTGGGGAAAGTCGGCACAGAGGATGAGGAATTGAAACTCAATGAAACATTAATGTTGGATTCTTTTAGATTTACATTGTGTGAAATGTGAAGTTGCTACATCAAAACAGTATTAACCATATGTTTGTGAGTTTCACTCATTCTTATTTTATGAGTACAAAAAGAAATAAATTGGGTCATAAAAATTGATGTTGGAGCAAGAGTGGTAACTCATAATCCTATAACGGTGGACTTTTTTGATAGCATTTCTAACTAAACTGTCACCCAACCAGGACCTTTGTAAAAACCCGTAATTGCAGCACCGGCATGTGATCTGTGTTAGTGTTGTAGACTTTTAATGAATTCCATGATCCCTAAGGTGTTTTGTGCTTTGTGAGGTACGTCCCTAAGATAGAGTGCGTGTCATTATTAAACATGTAGGCCAGTGAAGATGAATGAAGGGATCAGGTCACTGTGCTGAATCTTCTTTTCCCACCGGTATTAGCCTCAGTTCCCTGAAATGAAATGCCTTTGAAGCTGGGAGTGTGAGGTCTAAACACCAGCACTTCTTTACGAGTGTTCCTTTTTTTCCCATAGCTGTTTCTATTTGACCAACAAGACCAGTACATTCACTCAGTCATCAGTTATCCTGGGTTTTTCCGCCTTTTCCCCTCACCTAGTAATGACGCTGTGGGTGGCTATGGAAAGTCTCCACACACGTGGTGCAACAAATCGTAGAACATTTCCTTATCTTTGAAGTTATGATTCAGTCTGGTGTTCGAAATTTGATAGTTATGGTTATGATTGAAACCGAAAACTGAAAATATGGTACAGGTGTTACATGCTGCCAGGTGTTACATGCTGCCATTTGTCGCACACAAAGAGACACAATTTTGCATCTTAACATTGCTTCACATAGAACAATGCTGGTTAGCTCCATCTGTGAGGCACAATATTACAGTAAACAAAATGTTGTGAGTGATGTGATCACGCAGATGACTCGTTAAACTAAAATGAAAAAGTTTTGAACCAATGTCCTGCCTTGTGATTCCTCTCAAACAGACTCCTTGTTACATGGATCTATGTGTTGAAGGTTTAGTGTTCCATATTTTTATCAGGAACTGAGCATTAAACCTCAGAGGGAGCTCATCTGTTTGCTGCTGTCAGTCACTGGTAGCATCTCTAGTATCAAACCTTTTCTTCTGACAACAGAGGATTATCTGGCCTCCTGAGCCTTGAAGCAAGACAGTATTGTGGATGTTGGGGGTTTGATTACATATCATGTGCCCCTACCCTAACAGGATTTTGAAACAGAAGACTGCCAACGCTCCAGCTGCCAGAGTAAAATCTTGACATTTTGCATTTCTGTACACTACAGACACACTGAAATGTTTACATTTTGGAACCATTTATCAGATTGAACGCTGAACATTACCTAACGTTAGCTTTAGCCACTTTTGTTAAAACTTTTTGTCAGCTACTTTAGCTTTCATTAGCTTTGTTAGGACATTGACAATTGACAATAGCTAACATTATCTTACCTTTAGCCACTCTTGTTAAGGTTAGGAAAAGGTCATGGTTAAGGTTAGGAAAAGGTTCGGAAAAGGCCATGGCTAAGGTTTGGAAGCATTAACTAACATTGACATTAATGTTTGGTAATGTTGACAACATAAAAATGAACTCTGCTCCTGTTTATCATGGGAATCAAACTCCAGACTCCTCAGTGAAAGTAATGTCTTTGACTGACATGATGTGACGTGGACATGGACTCCACCACATTGCCCATAACTGGAAATGTTCGTACGAAGTGTATTTTTGGTGCAGAGCATCTTTCTGTTGGTAATGATGACTAATGTATTTAAAAAGTGGAATTTAAAAAAATCCTTATATACAGTATGTGTTGTATAATTTTCTTGGAAAAAGAACATCATGATGCAACAGCCAGGCAGGTTAAGAAAGTCCAATACAGTACCAGCAAAATTAAAACAAAAGCAAAGTTATAACCAAAACTCCATGTCACATGTAAGAAATTCCCAGCCAGAATAAACCATAGATCTAGCCTTGTAGATATATTGGTATGTGACTTGGCTGGTCAGGAGACTGTGGTGACCCTCTTCTTCACTTCCCTGTTAAGAAAAGCAGAAGAGCTTTGGTGATGTAAGCATTTTTGGAGGAGACATGCCTGAAATGTTACCTCTGGCACTCATGACATTTTGATTTTTAGTTGGTTTCTTTTTTGCACCACATACTTGTCACACTGTTGGGAAAATTTTAACTTTTGTCCTCCAGCCCCCTCGCCGATACAAAGTCAAAGTTAAGTGAAGTGTAAATCACATCTATGAGCCGTAAGATACACCATTTTAGTTATTATTTAATTTTCTCTTCAAGTAGCCTCGAAGGTGGAAAAAAAAAAAATTCCTCCATATTGTACAGCAATGGCACAAAAATATTCTGTATTTGCCGGTTGCAACACGTCATTAAAGCTACGTCACGCTTATATTGAGTGACATATTCAAACCCACAATGCAATTGTTTTCTGGCGCCTCCGTTACCTCAAACAGAAAACTTCTAGACGTCTTGTGCATCATTTTATTCACTCATTTCCCAGTGATTCAGCAGGACATATTTGGGAACTTTGGTAATCTTGGGATCACCACTAGAATTTTAAATGGATTTCTGTGGATTTGAACAAAACTCAGCCGTGCAGCAATGACAAACCCACCAATGGAAGCAGAAGATTTGTGAGAATTTGAAATTTCAGTTCATTTAAATCAGTGTTTCCCCTCAAAAGTGAAATGAAATGAAATAAAATAATAAAAGTTGCTTAAATATGTTAATCTGTGCAATCAATGCAAGATTATCTGTATGCTGGGTTTTGATTGCAATGGAATTCAAATTTGTGTTTCATGTTTAATAGGATAAATAGTACCACTTCCTATGATGATGTATGATTCTGTAGGTTTGAGAGACTTCTGCTGGCCATAATAGGCAACAATCCCCATTTCACCACAGAAACCTCATCATGCCAAGACTCAAAATAAATAACAGTGGACACTGAAGCAGCTGCAGTTAATGTGCATGTGTTTTCAAGTCTTCTGGGCCTCGGCATGCTTAGATTGCCAAAAAAAGTGCACAATTAAGTTGAGCTGAACTGAACCACATTGACATAATTTACATGAACCTACCATGGCACATACGGATGAAAAAATAAGTGAACAAAAATATAAATAAGTAGGCCGGTAGATGGGAGAGCAGAAGAAATAAGCAAAAGAGATGCTGATGAAATTAAGGAACGGTACACAGCCAGCGTTAGTGTTGCAGTCAGCCGTGGCCTTGGCTGCCATCCTCCCACTGTAATGTTCCACTGTGCGAGCCATGCAGCTCCCCAGAGGAACAACATGATATCTCTGGAACAGCATACCGTACACCTCTGATTAACATATGTCAATGGGTGCAAATGAAATCTGAGTGTCAGTATTTACAGATCAAATTACTAATTAAACAGGGTGTTTTTCAGAGTTATCTGCATATCGAAGCAACGTATTTACAGGCAAAACATACCCATATTTAGTGTACTGGTGTTTTCCCAGATAGTTTTGGCATTTATGTGTTTAGTTGAGCCTTGTTATCTCCTTGGCAGCTGACAATGATTTGCCTGTGGTCCAGATGCAGCCAGTTTCCAACTCAAGCTTTCTGTCAACCTGAAAAAAAAGCAGTCCCAGGAATCTCATCCTTTCACTCTGGTTTGCATGGAGCTACAGAAGCAGAAGTGGGTAGTACTCTCAACCAGTATCAACCTTAAAAGAAGATATTTCAATAAATAATCTGTGTTAACGGTTACATTATACAAATTACAATGCACTACAGTTGAATTAAAATATGATAAGTTCTCAAAAAGAGAGCCGCACCGAATGCATAGTTCTGCCACTTGGCCTGTGTTGTACTGTGGCATTAAGATGAACATGACTGTTATTTGTCCCAATATGCAGGGAAATATGAGCACATTTGGCAAGAAATTTAATTCAAGTTTACTGGATTTTTAGATTTTGCATCAAATATTTCAGGTATTTTACACTGTGAAAAAAAAAAACTTAAACTGAGTCCATTTCTTTTAAAAATCCGGATTTCTGTCTTATCTAGTCGATAAATTATATGTGGAAGTACCCTAACCCCAACTCTGATAAATTCACAATCTCATTGTCCTTACTTGAATTGTTGAGCTGTGGCTATTTGTCCAAATAGGCACAGAAGAACAGTCTGTTTTGTTCAGATGGCGTTTTCCCCCAAAACTATTTACAATACAAGTGCCACTGCAAATATACAAAATATGTTCGGAAGTAAAATAGAGTTGTCCTGGAATTTAAATTGAGCCTATTTAATCATGCTGTGTCTCTTAATATCCACTAGATGGCAACATTGTACCAAATAGAGTGAGCCTCTCTCCTGACTCTGGGTGCTAGATAAGTCCTCCAATGACCTGAGAAAAGTGGGAGAGGTGCTTTTTATAAACTGTCAAAGATGTGTTGCACAGAGAAAGGAAATTGAATATCACTGACAATTATTTATAACTAAGGAGAACTCATTTCCCGATGACTTCATCCCTAACACTGTCACCAATACATTTTCCCGCCAAGTTACTGTCACGAAAAATGTTCACTTGCATGTTTTTTGTCACTATGTTGGCCCGGAAACCTTGTTATTATATACAGTAACATTTTCCTATGTGTAAGTATCTAGGGAATTAAACACCTATGACTGCAGATCTGAATGGTTTAAACCCCTATATTCAGAGCATATTGTCAGACATAAGGCTCATTCTCATAAGCATATGCCTGATTTTTACAGCTACTCTTTTTATGAGTCTTCAATTCAATCAGGCCATTATTATCATCAGCCCAACCTTTTGATTTACGAGAACATCTGGTGGTTATACAGGATGGTAGCGCCTACAACTAACCTCTCCAGATCACAATTAATTCAAAATGTCTAATAGAGTTACGCCGCACAAAAATCTTTAATAGCATTCCCATATGTTTAGATGTGGACAGTGGAGCACTATGTTGACACACGCACACACACACACACACACACACACACACACACACACACACACACACACAAAGTCACACACACACACACACACTTTCACATCGTTTGCATGTGGTGCGGATTCCGC
>OMLB01028169.1:0-10471 GCA_900302555.1 Myripristis jacobus | reverse complement strand
TTTATCAATGTCTTGCAATCACTGTTTCCACTGAAATTATCTATCTAAATGTGTGTGTATGTGTGTGTGTGTGTGTGTGTGTGTGTGTGTGTGTGTGTGTGTGTGTTTATGAGTCTTCAAGCACGTGCCCACACAAGATGGAAAGCCAAGAAACGCAGCTGCTGAGCAAAAAGTCTCTCATATTCCAACTGGAAACCCAACTTTCATCTGAGCAGTGTTCATCAGATTCATTTGCTCGGTGAATTGACATGGAATAACTTTAGCTCTCGGCTCACCTGCTCCGAGGGCCATGCATCAGCGGAGTCCCCCCGCTTAATACCCTCAAAGGATGGCATTACTTAAGGCATTAATGACACTCACTGCCATGTCTCTATCCATCTGCCAGGCCTCCAACTGACAGGAGCTGGCATGATCATCAGCCCAGTTAGGAAGCTATACTTCTTCCTCTGCCAGCCCTGAGCTCTGGGTATTTCACAATCTTCCCTGGGTGAAATTAGATTCTTGCTACTTCTGAAAAGATTTTGCTCTGTCGCCTGTCACAGTTTTCCTTTGGAGAGTGCAATCATAGCCTTAATGTAACAATAGCCCGGGCAGACGCAATCAGATGCATCATTTTTTCGAATACAATTATAAAACAAAAAAGAGTGCAATTACCCTCCGCTGGATTTGAAAGGCCATGGAAAATTGACCATTTAGAGGACAAATAGAAAAATGAGCATGAATCACGCTGACAGTCTATTAGGACAGCAAATGAAATAATGAATATCACTACGCACCATGACTCACATTCTGTGGAAAGATGGCCCTGACAGTTATGAATAAATGTTGAAATCCTTTTAATTTGAGATAGTCTTGATATTCTAATTAGCCTGTCAATATTGCCAAATGGCTTCCACTTGCACAAATTAGCTCTTTAGCAAGATTCTCTCCATATTGCAAGTAAGATAGATAGATAGATAGATAGAAAGATCTAGCAGGCACATATGCAAACAAAACAGATTCTCATTGGGTTCATTCCTTGCTCTATGTGACGTCTGACCTCATACTCATGACCCTGCTCCTCCTCCACCTCGTAGGACACCGTCTGGATCTTCACATCCTTCTCTCCTTGAACGTTATCCAGGATGTTGTCTGCGGAAACTCCATCCAACACAGTGTCCTTACTCTCTGTGAAGGTTGTCTCAAAGCTCTCGCTCTTGGAGTCCTTGCTGTGAAGACTGATATCATCCTTGTACAGGATAAAGTTGGGTCTGTAGAAGGCCTCCACTGCCAGGTGCAGGGAGGTGGCATCCAGGTACTGCTGAGTCTTATTCTTGCCATTGGTTCCAGTGTAGAAGTAGCCGATCAAGCTGTCATGGTAAGGGTGGCTTGAGTAGTCGCACTGGTAGCCCTGGTAGTCATTGTGGACCACGTGTCTGCTGGTCTTCTCTAGCAGAGGGTTCTGCAGCTCGCTCAGGCTCTCCATGGTGGGCGGGCAGGTTCAAACGTCTGGCAGATCAGAGAGGATAGAGTCCAGAAAGATATGGAAATCTGGCAGCTGGAAGAACATGCCAAAAAGAGTTATAATAAAAGCTAGACTAAAATCTGGGAACAGTGGAGCGACGGGCAGCTCAGTTAAATCAGGGTACTTTTTTTTGTTGGAAGACTAAATCTGGATGCACAACAGATACTGTGTGAACCAGTCTGATCCAAAACGGATTTTAGTAATTACACACTATCCAATGGAGCAGGACAAGGATTCAGCCTGGGGAACAATTCATCCTGCCTGGCTATCAGCATTCCCCTCACAAGCCTTCACCACTCCGAGCCTCCAAATCGCCATCTGCTGTATGTTCGACTGTTGCATCTCACACCCCTGGATTTATATAAACATGGAGAAAAAAGGCTATCTTCAATGTATCAAAACTGCCTTTATTCAAACCAAGTGAAAATAGTGGCAGATGTTGCTGCTTTTGGCAGTGCATACTAATTACTTTGGATATGAGCAGGCCTCCATGTCGTCACTTAAGTGTTTTTAAATTGGAAAAAAGCCTAACATATGACGAATAAGCTTTAGTCATGTTATTAAAGTGTGAGACAGTGGGCTAAACATTAATAAAAACAGCAACACTATCAAGAGAGGCCGTCACTAAGGCAACAAGTCATCCAATGTGTTTCAAACAGGTACAGAGTCCTGCAGGCAAACGCTTTCTCTTGCAACAAAAACAAGCACATTTGCATACACACACGAAGTAGCCATCCAGAGCACATGGTCAGTCTGGAAGCCAGCAAGAGGACCGTGTCCATCAAATGAATCTTTCATCCCATGCCTAATGATGAATGAAGATCAGAGCCACTGATGCAGCTGCACTGCATTTTGGAAAGCAGCAAGTCACACCAGAGTCATTTCATGATTTTGTGTTGAATGCTCTACTGGTGAGAAATGTGCCACAGGGGAGAAATACACCAGACCATTAAGTGATTTTCCACCAGCACATAAAAAAAAATCCATTGTGTGGCAGGGCTAAAATGGTAACTGAGTTGCACTGAGCTAGATTTGGGTATATATGTACATTATTGCCCGGCTTCACAGAGACAGCAAGAGACATCTGGCCTCTTTGACCCTTATAGAACAAACGCTCACCCAGACAAAATGGGTGTAAGTCCTTGATCTGCACTGAGACGCTTGATAAATAGAGGTCCGGTGCCTGAGCTGGAGCCTGCACACAGGTCAAACCCACTGTCTCCTATGGGCTTCTCTTTTTTATTGTCTTGCTGTCTCCTTTCTCAAACGCTTGGAGAGCAAGTCTCTCTCCAGATAACAGGGAATTCCATAACACAGAACACCCGGCAACAAAACCCACATCAAACCCACAAATAATTCATCTGACACACCAAGATATGCACTTATGCATGAGTGGGTGTGTGGTTAGACTCTACAATTATTAATGATTGTGAACCCTCTCCACTGGCTGACTTTTCCCCTCTCCTTCTCTCGATATATCGTCTTTCTTGTCTGGATACCACTATCTTTTTACTTTACATTACACATAATTATTTTCCCAAAAAATTACTTACATGTAAGCGCAATCTCGATGATGATTTTTCACTTCTTCTGTCATATAGATACATTAAGCACCGTCTCTAGGAAGTAGATGGCATTCCTGGCCTCTAAAAGCTGGCATAATGAGAATTTTCCATAATGTATAACTTGTATGGACATGGCAAACATAGCTCGGACGATCAGTTGTGAATCATACCTGTAGTGCAAGATCCTCCCGCAGACTTACTCAGCATCATCCCTCGGCGCTTACAGCTAAAGTCGATGGAGACGGACGAACCCACCTCTCTACTTCACATTATCAGTTATTTGGGAAATTGCCAGTGCGATTTTAATCAGCATCGGGAAGTTATTCCGTGTGTGAGAGAACAGAGCTTCCTCTGCGCGTTCCGCCTGGCATGACACTGCAGCGCGCACAAGCCGGAGTCTGACAGGTAGATTTTACGCACAAAATCGCTCTGAGCTCAGGCTCCAAACTCCGGCAAAAAGGCTGAACTGAGTCTAGCCAAGTGATTGGCTGTGCGAGGCGCGCTGCAAACTCTATTACCGACCACGGATTTGACATTTCCAAACTCTGTTACCTTGCCTGGGCGTCTTCCTCCATCCCGGTGGCCAATGTGGCTGTCTGGGGGTTTTACGCCCCCCCCTCCCGCTGTGTGTAATTTTGCCTCGTTGCATAAGCAGTGAGTCCTTTTGCAAAAAAAAAAAAAAAAAAGAAGATCGGTTGGCTGCTCTCAGCACGTCAAACAGCCACCCAAAAGAACAACTCTGTTTTAGGCTGAGCATGTGTTATTCTTCAGCTACGGAGAAAAGCAGCCATAAATATCCTTTGGCAGAAGATAGTGTCCTGAAATGATTCACTGCGCCACTCGGATTACTTGTAAAACTTCTAAATGGAAGCTTTCTTAAAGTGGGCTGTGTGTGCGGCTGTTCTCGCCCACTGAAAACATCCACTCGGTCGCTTCTAGAGTAAAGGATAACACACACTAAGTAGCTGACATAGCAACTCTAAAGATTTATTGCATTTTTTTTAATTTACAAGTGGTTTCCCCCTGCTTGAATAATGTCATAATTCCCTTTGTTCACGCAAATGCAGAGTGTTATTTAGTTTCCGAAAATTTGCCTGTTTTCCTTTGTTCCCAAAAAAGGACCAGTCCCCAAAAGGTGCGCCACCCTGGGGACTGACTCCAAATAGCTCATGAATAAGCCGCTATTTAATTCATTGCGCATTTATATTTTATTAATATTTCAGACAAATCTCATGCATTTATCATGAGCCTGCCAATTTGGTTGTGCTTTTAACCTTACTCTGGTAAGCTGCTTAAGATTTCATGTCGACAATTGATCATTGTAAACAGTGTTTACATAACATTAATATGGATGTATTTTTCATGCAAGCACAGCAAACGGGTGACATAATAGATTCCACGCAGCAGAATTAAGCCTAATTCGTTTGATTCCACTTGGAGTTAATACTGATGCAACCACTGTGTGCACGGGGATGCAGCCTGGCTGTGGCTCAGAGTAAAGGGAGCCCACTGTGAAGCCCGTGTCTATCAATGGATTGTAATGCCATGCCACTGGAAAACCTAAAAGGCTGATATACAGCCATTGAACACTGGACACGTGTCTTGTTCAGAAGGAGCACTCTGTTCCATCGGCTCATAAAAATGTCTGGAGTTAATAATGTGCAAACCCGGCTCTGTCACTTTCACTGGGAGATGCATTAAGGTGCTGATGGAGACTTTATGGGGGAAACATGGGACTGCATTTATAAGACTGGGCCTGCCTGAGCTACCTCTCTCCCAGAGTCACCTTGTGTTCAAATGGACAAGGCAATGTGGCATAACAACACTCCCATCTCTGTGATGGATACCACTCCCTCAGGAGAGGAGTATATTAGAGACGAGGATGGGGGGAGGGACAGAACCTGTAACGGTTTATCCTCTTCCCCTCTTTACCTCCCCTCTCTCTGTCTCTCCGCGCCTCTCTCTCTCCATTAGCCCTCATAGCACAACTCAGAAACCCATCTAATGAAGATTAGTGTTGCAATGACACGGGAGCATCCACAATCCAAAACATCCAAACGTAAAATGTGGCACTGCCGAGGCTAAAACGGAGCAGCTCGGTGTTGAAAGATGAAGCATAGTTTTATACGCAGACAAGATTTCTCCTTGGATGAAGCTTTTGCCAGCCTTCAAGATGGACTGTGAATATTTATGGTCCTAACTGTGCCCCTTTCTTCTGCTCCATTTTCCACTCTATATTTAGGCACAGTGTCACTACACAGCAGATGCACTATTTGTCAAGCGAATGTTTTTGTTTCTTGCGATTTCACAGCCAGAGGGATGATTGAATCTGAATGTGCAGGTATTCAATTTGTGTTGCCTATTTCCCTTAGATAGTGAGGCAGGGCAACTGAAATGCAAAAAATCGTTATTCTGTGTGGCTATTAGTTATTTCTTATATTAACTTAATAGAACTTTCCTCCACCTCTGTTTGATATCACAGCCAACTCTGACACCCTGAACTTGGAAGTCTTTCCTAAGGCCCATTAACCAGCTTTAATCATTTAAACACTTTTGGGAATTAATCAGCCTAATCCGATTGGCAGAGAAAGTATCAAACCACTTAATTTGATCTGCCCTTGCCAGCTTTTGTCAAGAAAGGAGGGATTTAAGCGGCTTTTCCCAAAGGGCCGTTCTGTGCATTATTTCCTGTTTGATTAAACACTTAAACAAAGTGTATGCCAGCACAGCACCTCTGACCGCCGAGCAACCCAAGGGTTAGACGAGAAAGAGCTGAAGTACGGCAGTGAGAAAGCAATATTAGATCTGTTTGGAATCTATATGTTAATAGGGACATGAATGTTTAATTGCAACACAATTTCAGTCCAGCTATGGTCCTTCCCCTCTCATTGTCGATCATAAACAAAGCTACTGAAAGTCGACCTAATTCCGATACTTGCCGTTATTTGTACCACAAACTTCCTAAGTCTGTTTTATATTCTGCTGGTGTTCGTTTGCAGACATCAGGTGCTGTGCAAGAAGCTCATCCATTTGGCCAAAGAGGTCAGTTTACAGAAAACAGCGAGACTCCATCCCCGCGGCGGCAGTTCAGGTGCAGGAGCAGGAGGGAGGCTTGGCATATGGGAAGGTTTTGGCAGGGACAGCGGCTGGAGCTCCTTCCAGACCTGAAGGCACGCTGCAAGCCTCAAACTGAAAAACCCTTCGCTAGTTAGAGCAGCAGCCAAATACTGCCTCATATTCACCCGCTGATTTAGGAACGAAGAGTGCCTCAGGAGTTGGATGAGGGTGTTGTGTCCAGGTATGGGCTGGGAAGAGGCTGAGGAGAGGAGTACGCGGAGGCGGTGATGAGTAAGAGAGTGATATATAGATGGGAAAATAAATAACATACCCAGTTGTTTACATCCCGCACTCAGGCTGTGGCTGTTTCCTTCCAGTGGAGCACACGGAGCTTAAGAGCTGACAAATACCACAAAAGCCCTTCTATAAAGCTTGGTTTGTTTACCATGAAATGCCACTATCAAGCTCCCACTGGATCAATTTCTGAAAGCCTTATTAAGGAACTGCACTTTAGTTATTTGTTAAGGTCTGATAGTAAAACCAGCCGGTCTGCTGGGCATTTAAGGACATGGATTTATTGCCCTCTTACACCCGGAGAAAATGAAAATGAGTTTGACTCCTCGGTTGTCATAATGAAAAAACATAATAGTCGGTGAATGCCAACATTATGAGAAGCAATTTCATTAAAGTGTTTGAAAGTTGCACGGTGTGTGACTTTTCAAGGTCCTTCTACAAATGTTCAATCAGAATATTAACTGTATGTCTCTGGGAGTTGGCCCAAGTTGGTGCGCTGGAGCAGGAGGTGGTGTGTGGATATGTGGAGAGCCCCGGGGGACTGGCACAGGCTTTGGGCTTTGCAATTATCTACCACACAAATGCAATAGGTGTCTTATTAGTTGAACGCACTCCATCAGGAGGGGAAAGGTCAGAATTTCAGACCGAAGCACATTTTGCGGCTCTGCTCTTCACCTTAAGCGCACATAAAAACAACTCTGAGTGCACAGCTTGGGATGGATCCAGGCTGGAACTACACTGCTTAACGTCAATCATAATTGGACTTCCTCTGACAGAGGGAAAGTGAACGAGGACAGTGGGGAGTTTCTAAACTTCACAGATCATTGGCAGTGGTACAGTAAGCGACGGTTTCGCTCCAGAGAGAGAGGCTGCGTGCAGATTAATGGCATCCTTCGTGTTGAGATTTCAAAACTTCCATTAATGGAACACCAATGATAATTTATTTGGACAACCGGGCTGTTTCTCTGTGAATAATGAAGTGGCCTCGGGATCATTAGTATGATGGATTCTCTCTAATGCGGCGGTGCTGTGCCAGTAGTCTAGCTGCAAAAAGAAAAAAAAAAGCAATAATAATAGCAATACACAAATCTGTGCACAATGTTTGCATTGTTGATTTTTACAAGGAAAACACGATAATTCAATATTAAAACGGTGTGCTTCTCTTTAAGGGAGTTTATTTGAGGACTAATGCTGCAAAGGACTAACATTTGAACATTTGCATTAGCACTAATGAGCAACATCCTGCTAATCCGACAGCACAGACAGCCCTACCTTGGAGTGTGAGATGGTACCAGGTGATGAGTCAGCCAGGCATAACAGTCTGTTCAGTCTGTATGACTTGCAGATGTGGTTTTATTGGCAGCCCACCATCGTTGGTCTGGTAAGAAGCAGAATTAAACTTAGCCAACCCTGTCAGAGCTGCTGTCCCTGTTGTGTCATCGTAGCAGTCTGCATGTGTTAGAGAGCTTCCTGCTTTAAGTGATGAGCATAATTACAGACAGTGTGAGCCATTCCTACAAAGCCGCATTAGTTCTTCCATATGGTTTTGGAGCAGAATAGAGCCCTAGATGAAGGCAGAGATTGCCTCGTCTATCAATGGGGTGAATTACTTGGGGTTGTGGGACTGCGGTGGAAGGGTTATAAATAGGTAATCGTTTAGGAGACTGCAGGTTAGGCAAGGGAGCTCGCTGAGGGCTTGGGTGACTCACCGCCCTGTCTCTTCACATCACGTCAGTTACCTGCTCTCTGCATCTGTCACTGTACCCCCTGCCCTTCGCAGAACCGTCGACCCACAAGCACACACTGCCACAAACACACATATGCAGTCATGCAGCAGTCATGTTAAATGGAGAAGCATAAGGCAGATTTTTCCTTTGTCATGTGTGAATGCACAAGAGTTGGTGTGGGAGGTGAGGCTTACTGGAGAATTCACCCCCAGCACTCTTCTTCCCCACATTTTCAACGTGTGTAGTCTGCAGCAACAGGTATGTTTCAGACATAATGATGAGGAAGCTATATCTGGATTTCCAGAGCCCCAAAAATTTTTTTTTAGGAAAACCTTAGCATGCCATTTTGTCAAAGTAGGGAGACAAAGAAAACAGCATTTTCAGCTGAAAATGGGAGCGCTTTGTCTTAACTACAGTTGCAGCAAGCTTAGCTCCCCAGTCCTATTGCAATGCTGGCACTTGTGAGACTCGATAACGATTGTGGTTTATTTACAGCGGTCTAATGCCTTTGTGCATTTTGCGGCTGTGGAAATAAGGCTGTCCCAGAAACTCTTTATCAATATATTTCAGTTTTCTGTCAAGCATAGAATCATACGGTGGTTGTGGACATTAAAACTAAAGATTGTGGTAGATTTGATCATTTTCTGCAGTGTGTTGTGATTGAAAGTGAAAACTGTAAAACTAATTACTCCACACTGCATTCAAAATAGTTTGCATTATGTATGAACTATGAAAATGTTCTTTTACTTCCCCTCTGATTTTTTCATAGAGTTGCATTTCCTATTAATTTTCCCTTTTAATGCTCTTGTGCATGCTGTGATGTCTGGTGGGTATAATCTCTGAGCCTTGGAGGGCTGTTGTTGGTGCCTTTACTAAAAAAAGCTGTTTTCAGTGTATGCTGTCACAGAGGCTCATGTTGTGACTAATAAACAATATGAGAGGCTCCAGGATTCGAAAGGTCAGGAAAGACTACGCCTATTTGTTGCTGTGTGCACACAACATCTTGTTTCTCCTTTTCAAAAGCCTCTAATGGACCCACAGGAGATGTGTGTCTTGATTTTAAGGTGAAAGACCAGTCCGGCCATAATTGCAGCAGCTAAAAATCTATGATTTTCTGTCACACGGTCCTTTTCGGTGTCAGTGGTGGCTCTGTATTGCTCCACAGGACATGTGTTGGCTTGGCCGACCCTTTAAAGAGAATCAATGCTCACATGTGTAACCCGTGGGACAGGAGCAATCATCGGGGTCCCAGATGAAGAGAGATGAATTCCTTTAACTGCTCATCCATTTGAGCACTCTGGCCCAAGGCCCTTTAAATGACCACCCTGCTCTACCACATTAGTACCGTCATCTATCTGCAGACAGCCCTCTGCTGCACGGCACCGCTCCCCTGAAAGCCACGCAGCAGCACACGATGGAGTCATCTTGTACATGGCACCGTGCTCGTGACATTCTCTGATTGCATGATGGAGGTATTCTCATGTTTTCTCACTCAGGCGAACATTGATTTGATTACACATAGCAGGGGTGTGAATGTTTGGCTCCATAATGATTCAGTTTGATTCACGATTCACCAGCTGGCGATTCCATGTATGAACGATTTCTCTTTTTTTTTTCTTTTTTTTTTTTCAATGATTCAATTTGATTTATGTTCGAAAGCCACGATTCATGTCAACGATTCAACACTTTTAGCCACAATTTTCTATCTGTTAAACACGTGCAATAATGTAAGACTGCCATTTTTCCTCTTTAATGTGAAAAAGAAATTACAGCAGTTAAACAATATTCATTCCATAAAAACACTGTTAGAGTTAGAATCATGAATGAAAACGATTTCTTTTAAATGAATTCTTATCACCTTTAACATGTAGCCTTCATTGTGTCACGGGGAGGTGGATGGAGGACCCAAATGCAGGAGCCGCAGGCAAAAATGCTCAATGGCAAACAAAATATTTAATCAACTTACAGGGATCACAGGAAACTCGGGGAACACATGGCAGGAAGCACAGAACAGAACAGAACAGAACAGAACAGAACAATGAACCGACAAAGAACAGAACTCAAAACAGGACTTAAATACACAAGAACTAAATGATCAAACAAGACACACCTGGGGAAGGGGCTGGAGCACAAGACAGGAGAACACAGAGGATAGGCTGAGGGAAACACTGGGAGGGATCAGAACAATCAGGGATAATTGACAGACACAGGACAGGTGTGGCACAGGAAGGGGAAAACAAGACACAGGTGAAATCACTGAAAGGAACTAGGCAAATGAAACACAGGAAAACAGATACGAGACCAACCAAAACACAAAACCATGA
>OMLB01028160.1:2265-14194 GCA_900302555.1 Myripristis jacobus | reverse complement strand
GCAAATTTTGTTGTAGGTGTAAGCTCCCTCCCGCCACGCGTACAAAAAGTACAAAATAAGTGCATAACATAATGCCATTTAATGTAACAATCTTTATTAATAAGAACAAACACCATCTGAAACAATCTTTTTGTTTTTTTCCCTCTTGCTTGTGCCGGATTCAAATTGTCTCCTTCCATCTTCACCTGCACTGCTGCCCGGCCCTGAGCAGTGACTGGTCAGATGTTGACTGTCAGTCATCACAGTGATGTGTGCGGTAGATGACAGACTTCAACTGACTCGACTTGGCACGTGCAGGCCTTGTGAGCGAAGGCTTGGGGGCCTCAAGAACTGCTCACACCGAGGGCACTGCTGCGCGCATATATGCTCCACATTTTCGCATGATGCCCCCAGCGCAACATGAAGCCCTACGCACAGCATGTGTCCTGCGTTTAGGGAGGGGCAGCCCTGGGTTGTTACTGTCCTGACCCAGGTCAGGTTGGCTGGAAATCTGTCTGAACAGGAGGGAGGCCAGGCGCATCTGCCAGAGCAAATAAAACACAAGCTCGCAGATTTGTCTGGTTCCCAGACTAACTTTTCTTTACATGCTGGTGCTTCTGGAGACTCCGACTTTTGTTCCTGAGGATGAGAGCATTACAGCAGATTAGCCAAGAGAAGATAAATGGCTGAACCACTCTCTCTTAAGCCATGTCCACACTACGCCTGCTAAATTTGAAAAAGCATCTTTTTTTCTCGGTTTTAGCCTTCTAGCAACACTAAGATGATGTTTTCTGCCCAAAAAATACAAAGCTTTTCAAAAACAGTCTTCAAAGTGCGTAACTCTGAAAACACCCTGGTGTTTCCTTATTACACATTATCCCTGTGAGCCATGTGATCAAACGTGTGCCCAGATGGAGACAGGGTTAGGATGGGTGGTGGGTGCCACGGTCCAGGGTGCTTTTGAGTTTGGTCTGCTACAGTTGTAGTCAAGTTAAATGTTAAAGGGGTGGCAATCATTGGGTGTAGAAATTATCATAACACTGCTAGAATCTGAAGTCCTTTCTATGCAGAGGGAGGCCTATCAGTTGATTTCTCTTGACTCAAACAAGTGGTTCTGCTGGCATTAAAAGTTACTTTCATAAGTAAAGTGAGGACAATCTAATCAGAACACAACTTCAGTTCTGTCAGTGTGTACGATAATGCACTAATGCAATAACGTTTAATCCTTGTACACAGTCATAGTAGATTATTTTAATAAAGATTTTTTTCTTTCTAACTCTTCTCCTAACTGTGTCAGCAGGTCTATCCCATACTAAAACCTCATAGTAAAAGTTCAATGTAAACTGACTGGACAAAGAAATTAATATGTTAAAATATGATGGGTATGTGTCACTTTAATAATTTAATCTCTAAATTCTTGTAAGATGAGAGTCAAAATAGGCAATTCAGTTCAAATTGTGAGGTTGTATTTACAAATACATCTGCCTGTGTAATTTGATTACATATTGTAATCATGTTTTGTCAGGTTCACCCTTTCTTAGTCAATACAGCTGTGGATGAATGGATGACTGTCTTCAGAGTCATGATGAGGGGAATGCAGCCAGCTGACTGAGGGGTAAGCACAGCATATATATTGAGGCTAGCACTGAGATGGATGAAGTCATCAACGCAGGCCGTGCAATGTCAGGAGGCAGCAGAGGGACATGGACTAGTTTTTGCTTTTTTTAATTTTTAATTTTTGTATGTGCTGCTTTTAGATTCACACTGCCAAATTACAACACACCAAGTCTTGTAAACAAAACTCAAATGGACTCACGAGTAGCTTGTTTATTGAACAAAGTTTTGGCAACTTGTCACACAAGATTAGAGATTTTGTCAGTTGGGGAACAATTGGGTCAGAACTAATCCTATTTTAGTCACTGGAACATTAACTACCTGGACCTGTCAGTGCTCTTTGACATAATTTACTTTCTCTGGTGTTCACACCAGTTAAGAAATAGCTGAATATAATCCTGTCCAAACAGCAGATTGGCCCTGGTTCATTTTGCTACTCAAGGCTTTCCAGGCCTAAGTCACTGCTACATATCGTTAGGTGTGCAGAATGTGCATCCAGAGTGGATGTGTACATCACACTTCACATTGCCAGGAATAAAAACTCAGGGACATATTCATAAATACATCTTTGACATGCCGTATTTTAGTGGAGGTACAATAGGTACAGGTATGTGTTCGGAACATACAGATATATACAAAGCTAGCTTTTCATCTAATAAAACTTATGTATCGAATACTAAGCCAGTGTTGAGCAACCTGGGAGTCTTGTTTGGCCCAAGCCTCAACTTTGAGCAACATGTTAAAAAGATTGTACAATCATGCTGTTTTAGGGTTGATTTTAAGATTTTATTGCTCATTTTAGCTCTTAACAGACATGGTCCAAGTTACTTGTCTGAACATTTAACTCCTTTTGAGACTGCACATAGCCTATCATCTGGACCATGATCTGGCCAAGATTATGGTCCAGTGAGGCCCCTGGGCACACGTTTAAAACATACATTTGACAGTCACAGCAGAGAGAGACAGGAAAGGCAGGGGAGAGAGAGGGGATGACATGCAATAAAGGGTCTAGGCTCAGATACGAACCCAGGAGGCTGCAGTCAGGACTCAGCCTTGTACAAGTGCTACACACTCTTACGCCCCCTTGTAAGGTGTTTTCATTAATATATTTTATTGTATTTTGGTATTGTATTGGCCTAGTATTGTTTTACTGTTATTTGGCTGTTGTTATCTCTGTGAAGCACTTAAAATGAAGAGACTGAATCAATAATACCTCCCTCTGAGATCCTCTTGTGGGTTATCCATTTTATTTTCATTGATGGGCTAGCTGCTACCAAGGACAGACATTTCAACCGTCATAGCTTTGCAAGCTTAGGTAGATGTAACCATATATACTGATTACAGTTAGCATCCAGCGAATGCAAAAAATGCATCATCTAAGCCTTTGATAGGAATTTGTATTTTCAGAAAACAAAAAACACAATTTCCTGAGACCCTCCACCAGCTGGTGGCCAGAAAAGCATGTATTGGGCTAGCTCTGTAGCCGCATAGTTTGTATAATTAAACTGGAAAAGAACAAAAGAGCACCAGGATTGCAAGATAAAACAGGCATATTGTAAAATAGTGTTAATGTGTTTTATGTGTTGAATCTTCCTTTGATGAAGTATCTAGTTAGTCAGTGCCTGTGGAGTAAATCACGGGATGGGGATGAGGCAGCTGCAACTAAGAGGAATAGACAAATGGAATCCACTGTGTATTTTGCATTGCAAAGGAAATCTCAGCCAAGTAGTAGAGTTAAATATTTTCTTTTCCCAGACAGCATTTCCAATAATCTCCCTCCCTCAACTCCACACTTCCAATGGCCTGTGAAAACACCTGCAATAGGTTGTACGGTCTCAAGACTACAACCATTAATTCAATATCCAGATGAGAGAAATCAGTGTTATCTCACAGTATAACACAGTCAGGAGTTGACAAACACAGCAAGACCACCCTTTATCTTGGCACTTTCTTTCCCTCAGTCAGCCCACACCAGCTGGATCTCCTTTGCAATTGCACGTGTTCAGACTGTCGTCTCAGCGAAGCAAATTAGGCTGCATTACCGATATCTGTCCTTACTAAGGAAGACAAGTCATCTGTCTTGTTCACCAGCAACCGCACATTTCCTATGATCATAACTGGAACATAGGGTTTCCATGTTCCCTTTCTTACTCTCACCCAAGGATAGTTCATGCTTCATGCAGAATGGAAAACACATGGTCATGACGTAACTGCAGCCAAAACAACTGGGTGTAATGGAGTTGCTAGTTGTCGATGGTAAATGCAGGACAGAATTATTGGAATAATCGTGTAAAATTATTTGACCTTTGTCAGATTACTCAACAGTTAAGTCAGAAACTAATACCTGTTCGACCCAAAACCCTGGAAAGCCTTCTCATTCACAATGCTGCTAAAGTCCCATGTTTCCTCCTTCTGATTAACCAATTGTGTTTTGAAAGGTCAGGGCACAGCAATTCACGGATGAGTCAATAAACAGACATTACAAAAGTTTCTCTTTCAAAAGGATATGAATTTTGTATTTTTAGGCAGTATTCGGTTAAAAGACCATACCAGTGATTTTGCATGTTAAGTGCAATATGTATAAAATGTACATATTTGACGTTTCTGCTAATCTTTTCCCAAAGCAGGCAGTGGGATTTTAGATAGATAGATAGATAGATAGATAGATAGATAGATAGATAGATAGATAGATAGATGTACTTTATTGATCCCAAACTGGGAAATTCTTATGTTACAGCAGCAATGGAAACATAAAATAAAATAAAATTTAAATAGAAAAAATGCAAAAATATATACAATAAAGACTATATATGGTAAATACAGTTAAAAAAAAACAAAAACATCAAACAATATGAAAATATACAGATGGTAATATGAAATGGTCAGTATGAAATGTACAGATGGTAATATGAAATACACAGGTGGTTACAATAGTTAAAAACAGAATGAATGTATATTAACTAAGATATAAATAATAAATAAACAGTTAAGGTGCTGAGTAGTGGAGGACCAGTGTTAAAGCCAAACAGCAGAGAGTTGTGAGTCTCTGTCAGACAGATGTGAGTGGTTGTACAGTGTGATGGCTTGTGGCAGGAATGATTTCCTGTATCTGTCCCTTCGACAGCGGAGCTGCAACAGTCTGTTGGAGAAGGAGCTCCGCTGTCTGTCCAGTGTGTGGTGGAGAGGGTGGTCGGGGTTATCCATGATGGATAACAGTTTGTTCAGTGTCCTCTCCACCACAGCCTCCACAGTGTCCAGTTTGTATCCAATCACAGAGCCAGCCCTCCTGATCAGTTTGTTGAGTCTGTTGGTGTCGCTGGCTCCGATGCTGCTCCCCCAACAAACCACGGCAAAGAAAAGTACGCTGGCCACAACAGACTGGTAGAACATCTCCAACATCTTGCTGCACACGTTGAAGGATCTCAGCTTCCTCAGGAAGTAGAGTCTGCTCATCCCCTTCTTGTAAACAGCTTTGGTGTTGGATTTCCAGTCCAGTCTGTTGTTGATGCTGACAATACCATTTTTCCTACCTTTTATCCAGCCACTGGATCCATTCATCGAGTGATTTTGATTATATGTTGTGAAATCCTTAGTACCTCTGCATAATTTGCAACATGGTTTGTTGCAGAGTAAAATGTGGGTCAATTGTATTAAATGGGTCAAACATTCAAAATCACTGGTATGGTCCTTTAGAAAAAATTCACGCAACAGATCAAGGCATGCACTAGAATCCCTACTCTGTAAAGCCATCAGTGAAGGAGCAGAATGACTACTTCAGGAGGCCTCACTCCTTCCACCCAACAAGACCCCTGATCTATAACAACCCCAAACCCTGCCTTTGCACTGATTGAGGATATTCCAGCCTGGTATTAACATCCGTTGTGTGTAATGTGATCACAAGTGGACAGCTGTCAGTGCGTCCGTTCATACCTGGCATTAGAAAGCGTCTCCACATACGTCTCGTCTGCCCACTTGTGATTGGATCTCACATTCCCACTCAATATGCAAATAAACACATTACGTTTCTGTCATGTATTGTCATGTGTTGTTACCAGTAGATGGAGCTGTAACATTGCCTACGCTGTTCTGTATATAAAGCCGTTCAACAAGTAGAGGTTCACTCTGCTACAAGATGTCTCCTCCTTGAGTACCATACAACACATGGTGTCAGAAGTTAACAACTCTGTCTGAGAAATAAGGAACCCATAAAATGGAATTATGGAGCAGCAAAAAACGGCCAGTGGGCAGATTCAAAAGTTTGAGCTATATCTTGTTGTGAGTGGGATCGCGGAGAAGTTGGGCAAAGTAAAATGTGCCACTTTTCTCCAGGTAGCCAGAGTTGATGCGATTAAGGTATTCAACACTTTTCAGTTTGACGATGAGGTTGATGACCTTGAAGTATTAAAAGAATTGTTCAGGAACTACTATGAACCCCCAAAAAACTGACTTACCAGAGGCATTTGCCATGCTAGGGAAGTGAGATGTGTCAATGTAGAAAATACACAAGCAAAAAACAAATGAGAAAAATAAGATACTGCAAGTACAGTCAAGGTAAGGAAAATAACAGGCAGACTGTGGAAGATGAGGGTATAAACAGGAGCCAAGAAAGTGTCTTGCCTAACTGCTAGGCAAAAATGTGCACGCTCCATGGAAAGATCAGGGACCGATGGAAAATACAAGGAATAGAACATGACACAGCAAGTGATGATGACCTGTTCATAGGAACAAATGAAATGAGAGAAACATAAACGAGACATGTTACCAAGGTAGGCAAAGTGGATGTGCAAACAGAGAGAAATGAATGGAAAGAAAAGGTGAAAATAAACAACCAGACACTCACAGTGCTGGTAGATACAGAGGCTGGGTGTAACATCATTTTGAAGAGAAAATTGCATGAGTGAGGGAAAGTGAAGGAAAAGAAACTGCACCAATCATGCTATAAGTTAGTGGGATGTTTTGGTCAAAATTAGAAGCCACTGGGGCAGATGACTGTTAAATGCAACTGTTAAATGCCAGAACAACTGTTAAATGCCAATACAAGGACAAGTAGTGTTTTTTTCAAGTAGTCAAGCAAGATACAAGTGCAGTACTTGGAAGTGTGTCTAGTGTTGAACTAGGGATGGTTAAGAGGACATATGGGGTGGAAGAAAAAACAGAGACAGACACCTTCACCATATTCAAGTAAACCCAGAAGTTTCATGAGTGATTCGTCCGCCCAGGAAGATCCTTGTGGCCCTGAAAAAAGACACTGAGAAGGAATTCAAATGGAGAGCCTAAGTGTCATAGAAAAACAGACTGAACCCTGTGATGGATCAGGATATGCCTTGATCCACAGGAGTTACACAAAGCAATAAAAAGAAAGCACTATCCTCTGAAAACAGTGGAGGAAGTTCTTGCAGAAATGCCAAAACAAAGGTGTTGTGGATACCTTTAACTCACCATTAGGCAGGTAGAAATTTAAGAGACTGCCTTTTGGAATTTCATCAGCACCAGAGGTGTTTCAGAGATACCTGTCCCAGCATCTGGAAGAAATGGTAAATGTGATCAATGACATTCTAGTGTGTAGAGAGTCACATGACAACAGGTTGAGGAGGCTGTTGGATCAACTGAGAAGCATAAACTTGAAACTAAACAGAGACAAATGCAAAATCAGATTTAGTGAAATCAGCTACATAGGGCATGTGCTGAGCAAGGATGGACTGAAACCTGACATGGATAAAGTGCAAGCAATAGTGGAAATGCCAGAACCAGAGGACAAATCAGCATGACAGAGGTTTATGGGGATGGTGCAGTACCTAGCTAAATTCATCCCAACACACCAATGTTAAAGTACTATGATGTTGAAACCTCTGTCACACTGTCAGTAGGTGCCAGCTCAGGTGGATTGGAAGCTGTGATCCTGCAAGAAGGACAACCTGTGGCATATGCCTCAAACTGCTAACAGACTGTGAACAAAGATATGCTCAGATTGAAAAAACAACAACCTGCTAGCAATTGTGTATGACTGTTAAAATTTTCACCACTATTAGTTTGGAAGACATGTTGAGGTTGAATCTGATCACAAACCGTTGGAGACAGATTTCAAAAATTTACTCCATAAAACTCCTGCTAGGCTGCAGAAGCTGTTAATGAGACTACAAAAATACGGCCTATAGGTGAAGTACAAGTCTGGTAAAGAAATACACATAGCAGATGCATTGAGCAGAGCCAGCCTGAAGGACTACATGGATGGCAGACATGAGGAGGAGCTGGATGTGAGCTCTAGTTCAACAGTTACCTGAGAAGCATCAGCAATTCAAAAATGCAACTGAGCAGGATGAGGAATGAGACTGATCAGGGAAGCAGTTCAGAATGGATGGTCTGAGTCATGGTGCCAGGATGACTCAGAGTCATATGTCAATATCAAAAGTACTTGACTTTAAGAGAGGAGTTGTCATACTCTGAAGGACTGTTATTCAAAATCTCTAAGGTGGTAGTACATACAAAGATGAGGGAATAAATGCTAGTGAAAATTCATGAGGCACATATGGGAATAGTAAAGAGTAAAAAATGAGCCAGAGATATCCTGTCTTTGGCAGGGAATGACAAAACAAGTTGAGGATATAGTACAGAAATGTGAAGTGTGCAAGAAACATAAAAGCAACAATCTATGAGAGGCCTTGATATCTCATCTTGTTCCTGAGAGAGTGTGGTCAAAAGTTGGAATTGACGTATTCCATTTCAATAATGCAGAATATCTTCTGTGTGTGGACGATTATTTCAAGTATCCAGGGATTTCAAAATTAAGTGGTAGAACTAGCAAGCACATTACCACTGCTCTAAAGTCAATTTTGCAAGACATGGAATATCTGATGGATTCTTTTCAGACAATGGAAGGCAACTGCTAAGTGCAGAAATGCATGAGTGCAGAGTTTGCTGCCAGCCCAGAGTTTAAACACACAACCCCCAGCCCAGAGTTTCCACATTCTCATGGACAAGCAAAAAGAACTATTCAAATGGTCAAGAATCTGCTAAAAAAAGGCATGAGACAGTAACAGAGACCCATACACTGCCCTGTTGGAATACAGAAACACACCACTGGATGGAGCAGGCTACTCCCATGCACAGCTTCTTGTGTGTAGGAGGCTGAAGACAAAGATACCTGTGTCAAAGAGCCTGTTAATGCCATGGTTATGTAAAAATATGGGGCAGATTGATGCACAGACAAAACAGGCAGAAAATCTACTTTGACCGTGGAACAAGGCAACTACCTGAGGTGAGGGAAGGAGAAACAGTACGAATCAGACAGTGGAACAAATGGCAACCTGCTGTGATACTAAGGACACATGAACAGCCAAGATCCTACATAGTACAAACAGAAAATGACCAAAGCTACAGAAGAAGTAGGAGACTCATACTGAAAACAAAGGAAACCCTGATGTCCCCAAAACACAATGAGACTGTCTGAGCTCCTCACCCTATCCCTAAAGGCTGATTTATGGTTCTGTGTAGGCGTAGCTTACGGAAGGTTTGCGTAGCAAATGCGGCCCTTGTGGGCCCTCTGCAACCGCCGCAGAGGCTTGTCGTGCACCTCCCAAAAATTGTAACTACGTGTTGGAACTACACAGACCCTATGCAGACCACAAGAGCTATGATTGGTGCGCCGAACTACATCATTTCTGGCATTTTGCCCCTCTGGCTATATCACATCCCATATATCACATTCCAATAGTTTTCACCTCACTACTTTGCACCTTTTGTTTGTATTAATTTGCGCATTTCAATTCTTTTGCACCATTTGTACTTAACGTGCGCATTTCAATTATTTTGCACCTTGTTTTGCACTATTTGTTGGAGAAAATAAAACAAGTAAGTTTTGTAAAAACATGTCTGTTTATTTACAATGCCACAAATAAGGTTTTTGAAAAGGCTTGTCAGGGTAGGTAACAATATGATAATAATATATCAGCGGGGAATTGCTTAGCGTACTAGACTGACATGACGCAGAAGTATGAGAAGCACATACCATCTGCGTAGCAACTGCGTGGACGCAGCATCCAATGTCCGCAGAACCATAAATCGGCCTTAAGGGTGCACCCGGCTACCCGTGGAGGAAACTAATTTCCGCGACTTGTAATCTCATTCTTTCGGTCACTAGCCAGAGCTTGTGACCATAGGTGAGGGTTGGAACAAGGATTGCCCAGTAAATTGAGAGCCTTGCATTCTGGCTTAGCTCCTTCTTCACCACGATGGTCGGGTATAGCAACAGCATAACTGCTGCCGCTGCACTGATCCACCTATTGATCTCCTGCTCCATTCTACCTTTGATTCTACTCCTCATGAACAAGACCCCAAGATACTTGAACTCCTCCACTTGAGGCAGTAACTCACTCCCCACTCAGAGAGGGCAAACCACCTTTTTCCTGGCATAGAGCCACGGCTTTGGACTTAGAGGTGCTGATCTTCATCTGACTGTTTCGCACTCGGCTGCAAACCACTACAGTGCATGCTGAAGGTTGCAGCCTGATGAGGCCAGCAGGACAATATCATCAGCAAAAGGCAGGGATACAATCCTGTGGTGACCACAGGTGGATAAATCAACCTGTAATATTTCTGGGGTGTTCCTATAGTAGCTGCAATGCACACATTCACACTGCCGCCTGTAATGTTTCTGTAGTATTCCTAGTAACTTAGTTACATCTAGGGTTAGAATGAATGTGTTTGATCATGCCAGGGCACAAAACGTAAGAAGAGCCAGCCTCCAAATTTTATATGGGAGAAAAACCCTGCATGTTGTCAATACGTATTTTAGAGATCCTCCAAAATTTCTCAAATATTTTTTTCAGGGAGTTCATGTCTTACTAAGAGGAGCTGGATTCTCCCTGGCTCCCTGGTAGTTCTCACCCTGCAGGTAGACAGTTTATGTTTTTATTCACTAACCAGCTGCTTTATAGCTGACCTGCACTTCAGTTTGCATTTGATCCATCAGCTGACAGTGCAACTGCTGGGCAGAGTCAGGCAGGAGATTTTTTTTTCTATTGAAAAAGTGCCCTATTTGAAAAAGTAGGCAGTCCTTCAATGCGTCCTGGAACATATGTTTTCACACTTCTAATGCGATGCGGACAAAAGCATCCCAGGCCACCTCCGAATGTGTCCTGAGTGATCGGATCTCAAGACACAATGAGGACACATTGGTGCTGTTCACTCTGTAATTAGAGGTGTCAGCTTGTGATCAGATCGTGCAGGACGGATGCTAATACCAACTGGAAACAGGGTCATTGGGTCTTTAGACTCATTAGTGACTGCACACACACATGCCGCATACTCTCTGTAAACAGCCCTTTACTTCTCTCTTGTAATTGCCCATATCTTTCACCTTCTCTAGCAGAACTTCACCCACTAGGAAAAGTGATGGGGGTAACACTGGGACCCTGGCTACCTCCTCCTCTTCCCTCATAGCCCCAGTCCTCCGCTTGACCTTGAGTATAAAGTTAGCTTTCTATCCACTGCCTGTGAATTCCAATGCCTCCCTAGACAAGATCTTTGCAGGCTGGTGTGAATCCTGTCCCCTTTAACTTAAGGATTTAATTCAAAGCGAACTTCATCCCTCTAAGCCCCAGTGGAATCCTGTTAACCTACCTCTTACAAGAGAGAGGTTTTACTGTGCAACTGGGCTTTGGAATGTTGTGAATTGAAATGTAAGGATGATGACTTGCACATAGTATTGTTACCTGTTGTTACCCGATGCTACATGTTAGATCCTTTTTTTTTGTCCACTGAGGAAATCCATTAACACAGCTATTCATACAGCACAAATCTACAACATATATGCTCCTAAATTGTGTGATACATTATACAAATGTAATACATGTGTACAACATTAACAGTCAGCTAATTTCAGTTTTTTTTTTATTGTCAAAACAGACTGAATAAACTATTTCTACTGCTACAGTCACTGTGCTATTGGAGAGAAATGCTCATCGGTGCTATTTCAAAACCAACAGTGATCCAGGTCACCAATAGATATCTTGAACTTGCAACAAAATGTGATGTTACTGTGTGGATGTTCGTAGTTTGCCCATTATAATATCATGTTGATGCAATAACTGATTTGAGTGGTCTTCATAATGCCACCCACAAAACGCAGACTGAGTGGTGATTATTTGTAAGGCATTTACATCTATAAGTGAATAGATGGTGGGGTCGCAGTGTCAAACAATTTCAGTCTCTATACATTCTTTATTGACCTGCCAGCTTGCAGGGGCTTGGTTAGATTTGCGCACATTAGGCCTGGTGGTACTATTTTGTGGGTCTCAGTCTTTCATACATACAGAAGTACAATCCCTTGGAACATTTA
>OMLB01028156.1:19487-32666 GCA_900302555.1 Myripristis jacobus | reverse complement strand
AATTCTCATTTTTTTGTGACAGCCTTGTCTTGATAAGCTCCTCATCTTGTCCCCTCAAGTTCCAGCTCCTGGCCCGCCCCCCCAGCAGACTGCCATCTTCATCCCAGGTAGAAGTGCTGTCCTACAGGCTGCAGCTGTGGCTCCCCTCCCGCTCAGACCTCCAGTCCCCGGTTCACTTCAGGCTCTGGCTCCAGTGCCCCCACCCCCAGCCCAGCCCCCCATCCCTGGCAGTGTCCGCTGCAGTGGCTGCTCTAAGGTACTGTTGGAATTTGGCTCTTCATATGCTAGTATTTATTTTGAATATCTGAACTACCTGAACTGGTGTACGACTATATTGATTCTTTACATAATTTAGCTTTTTCCACTTCATAAAATTGATACAGCCAGACACTTAAACATGCTCTCTGTTGCTCTGTAAATGCATCTAGGTTCTGCTCAAAGGCCAGACGGCATTCCAGAGAAAAGGTTCGACCCAGCTCTTCTGTTCGACAGTCTGTCTGACCGGCCATCTGCCCCCTGCTGTCAAGGCCCGAACCTGCTTCCAGTGCAACAAGTACGTCTCTGCACATTTTTCCACCTGGACTTAGCACGCATTTTGCACCTGTTGTGTCTAGATAAGATTTAGCTGGATTACATTCATACCTTACATATCTGCATTCTTTATCAGATATTTCCCTTCATAAAAATGCAGAATTTCATGTTGTTTTGTTTGGCATCTTTTAAGATTGACAGTGAATGCCTCATCTTGCTTTTGTCTATAACAGCGAAAGATTTAAATGAAAATGACCTTATTTCATGGCTTGCTCGTGTAGACTTGCATATCTTGGCCCTTACTTTACCACTGTCTTGTCTGCTTAGTGGATTGGTATTTTGTGATATGTCAGTCTCTCTTGGCAAATTCTAAGCACCCGTCTGCTGAATCTGCTTCTTTCTGAACGGAGTCCAAATATCTGACAAACATGGCTTCTTAAATTATGAGTAATCTTGTTGGGCTGGGTGTTTTTGCAATGGAAAAAAGGTGCTAATTTTGATGCAGTTAGCAGGCTTGAATGTGTTATGATTCTTTGGATATTTGATTTGAAATTTAGATGCTGAATATTGTACATGTTTGTTTTGTGTTTCTGAGACTGTTAATGTTTGCTATCTCTATTATTTTCTACAGGGAGATAACTCAGCCTAAGGATATGATCATGATCCCACTAGATAACAACACCTACATGCACTTCTGCGGCCACTTCTGCCTGTCCGTCTTCCGACACAAGAAGAAACAGACTGAGAAGCAGCCGGAAAAACGGGTGGAAAAACGGCCTGACAAACGCCTGGAAAGGAAGCCAGAGAAGCCATATGAGAAACAGCCTGAAAAGCCCTCCTGCAGTGTCTGCAGAGTCACCAACAGGGTATGAGACAGAAAAGGAGCTGCTACAGAAATTGCATTTTCCAGGACAAAACATCTTTAACCTTTAGGCCTCTTGGTTGCTTAAAATTTTTGGCAGTCAAGGAATAGTAGCTTGATAATGTTTGCTTGGTACCTAAACTGTAAAAATGTAACTGTTTTCCTCTCCAGCAGATCGAGCATGAGGTTACTCATCAAGGGCGTCTGCACAGGCTCTGCAGCAATGCTTGTTTCTTAACATGGCGCAAGATGCGGCAGCTGGCCATGAACTGCTGTGAAGGCTGTGGGCTTTACTGTAACAGCAACTCAGGCTCCTGCCAGACGCTCACCATTGAAAGATCCCAGCTCAACTTCTGTAGTCCTACCTGCATCGGCACCTATAAACAGGTGTGTGGGTGTTTTTGTGGGATGGGTTTTTATTAATCTTGTGAGCTGTTTTAATATTCATTTTATGACAGATGAACAAGTTTTCAACACTTGCTTTCAGCGTTTGTGGAGTAGTTGTCCACTTCGATATTGATGTTAAACTTTGTGTGCTTTCGCTCCAAATCACAGTAAAAGGTAGCAGTTGTTTGAAAAACTTGAACTGCATTACCCAGATAAAGCATAGCTGTCACAGGTTAAAGAGAAAATAAACTGCCTCAGATGTACAAAGTTGGAGGTAAAGGAGCTTGTTTCATTCCAGATTTGACGTTTCTTACTTTATCAAACTGTAATAGCTCCAGGCCTGCTGCAGCAGTGTGTGAGCCTTTCACATGTATTTTTCTCAAATTCACCATTATGGAAAAGTATTACAGAAAGGCAGCGAATTCTTTTAGTTGATCCGCAGACATATCCCACAGAGTTTAGATGGTGCTCAGTTGATCAGTGCGAAGAAATGTGTTGAATAGCTTGGAGGACAGAGAGAGAGAGACTTTCATGCTTAGATACTTGTGCTCTGATGGCATTTTTGAGTGTAGGGCATGATATTTTGTGGCTGTGATTCTGTTGTACATGGTATACATGGCAAAAGATTTTTTTTTTTTTTACAGAAGGGTCATAGCAAATGAAATTTGTTGATTGATCATATAGTTTTATACCCTCAAGCCAGTGTTGCCCCCACCATAGAGATTAGTACTTACTCCTAAGGCTTTATGGTAAACTTTTATTCCAAAAAACATGAGTCATCTCTGATCCAGTGGAAAACATAGGCTCATTGCTTCTCCAACAGCAAAAATAATATCAAAACCTCTTTCTCATTATGCGGTATAATCCAAGTCAAGGGGGTTCAGTCGGTTGCTCAGCCCTTTGCATGCGTGCCACATGGCCGTGTATGAGGGGATTTCCCAGAAGTCCTGTGTGTATAACAGTTTAAAAAATGTGTGTGGTGGGGAAATAATGAGCAAATGAACTGAAACATTTAGTTTCATGGGGATATCCAACCCAATCTAATCTTCTATCATTCTCCTGTACTGCTTCTGTTCTCTTGCAGACCTGCAGAAAGCTGATTGAATGTGCCAACTGTCATAAGATGGTTACAGTGTCCTCCACCATCATGGAGCGAGACCAGAAGGGCAAAGTTCAGCTTTACTGTTCCTCTGTCTGTGTGGAGCAGAGCCGACCACCCAGACACATTCTCAGTGGTAGGACACAACGCAGAAACACTCATAACCAAAGATTTGTACTGATGCATCTGCTCATATGCCACATGCTTATGTTATGCTGTAGTGTTCTACCTGCATTTCCTCAGATAGGAGGTATCAGACATTACTGTCAATATTGAGGAAACTTGAATCAAGAACATTCACATTGTTCTCCCTCTCCTCAGATACTCCATTCCCCTGCTGCTTATGTAAGGTTACCGCTGTCCCTCAGTATCACCTAGCCATGGTGGACGGCACCATTCGTAACTTCTGCTCCTATGACTGCGTCTCTACGTACAGGGTAAAGCCACCAAGGAACACTCCTTTGACTTACAGAGTCGATGCATTTTATCCCACCTCTTGCAGTTATATTGGGTAAAAAGTCAAGGCAGTGAACACATATCGTAGCTGATGCTGATTGAACACAGACTACAGGACACATTAAGGCACATAAAATGATGATTTATAATTCATTTGCACACGAGGCTTGAGTTTTTATAGTATATAAGTATATTACAAAGAAACAAACACATGCACACACTGTGAGCACTTCATTAGGTATATCTGGTAACTAGGGCCCCCTTTTGCCCCCAGAAGTGTTTCCAGTTCTTTAAAGCAAGGACATGGCTTGGAAACTAAAAGATTTGATTGTGCTCATGCTCCTTAATTTGGACTAGGGCTCTTAGGGGGAAAAAAGAGTTTGGAGCACTACTGCTCCTAGTTGAAAAAGTTAGTCTGCAGTCCCTTTCTGGAGTATGGTGCAATTTTAAGAGATATTTTTTCAGACAGATAAAGTTGGAAGTGATGAAAATCAGCAAATTTCAGTTTCAGTTTATGCAAATTGACTTGAACAGAAAGATCCACACACCAAGTATCTCCCATACAGGATTTTTATTATCTGCTGTTGTGGTGTTTCAAACACAAGGCTCTTCCTCAGACTTTAAATCAGAGGAAGAGCCTTGTGAATTTTACTTCAGGGCTACAGTGGGAACCCTGACAGTACCACATGACCTTTTCTGCTCCTGGAGCACAGTATATCTGGTTGTCTTGATCTTGCGTTCTCTTAACCGTGCTCTGTTTTTATTGTTCAGAAAATGGAACATGCGCCTCAACCAGACCTGATGAATGGAACCTCGTCTTTCAAGGACCCCTCTTTCCGAGACATCTCCAGACCAGGGCCCTCAGTTGGTGCCAGCTCTGTCCCACCTCTCCCTAAGGACTTCTCATCTCCTATGTCATACCCCGGCCACCATCCCAGCCATACCTCGGTGCCCCCCCTGCTACCTTCATACCCTACAGTCCGGGGCCAAGCTCTGGCTAAAGCTCCGCCTGGACAACACCCAAAGCCAGGAGAAAGCGGTGCAAATGACCCCTCCAAACTGACCTGCCATCAGTGCAGCACGCAGTTTAGCACCAAGCCACTGCTATTCAGTCACCAGGTAAGAAGCAGCAATTCCCTGTACTACTACCATGACTACTCCATAACTCTAATTTTAACCCTCATAAATACCAGTCTGGTTCTACTATAGCCTAACTGTGATGAATACCGACAATATTGATAAAGAAGATGATAAAAGTAACAATACTTTTTGCCGCCAGGGTCGTATATCTGTGTTCTGCAGTAAGACGTGCTGTGAACAGTATAAAACCCAGAGAAACATCCTGGTGCCTTGTGAGTACTGTAAACTGGAGAAAGTGCACTTCGACGTCATCAGCTACAACCAGCAGGACCTGTTTTTTTGCAGTGAGAGTGAGTAACACTACAATCATTTGAGCTTTTGCTTAATCTTTATTTTTTTTCCCAACTTTATTATTTTTCTTGAGTATCCTAATAGTTCACTAGACAACATCTATGAAAGCTACAGTGCAGAGGTTTTGTTATGATGTATGCCAAGAGGTGAACCCTAATCCTTCATCTGTGCACCAAGTTTCTTTAGCATCAGAAACTTCTCTAGGACGCTTTTGATACCCACTGTAGACATTAACTAATGAGAGTGACTATCATGTTGTTTTAAGTCACAAGGCAATACAATACAAAAGTGCAATAAGAAGATATCTATACAATAACTAATGAGCCACATGGTACCTTTCTCCTGCCATCTGTTCCTTCGTCAGCTGGTAGAATTGTGGTGTACAACATTTTGATTGAAATGTAGCTGGCTTTAAGTCCCAGATGTGTAAGTAAATTTAGGCATTGAATAAAATTGGAAATTTAACCTATGCTGCTCTATAACTGTCAGTTGAGCTTTGTCTACGGATGTTCAGTTATAATTTTCAAAGTGCTGATGCTTCAGCCCAATAGATTACCAACCAAAAACAGGTGTTCTCTCAAAGCTGGCTGCCAGCCAAGCTTTTCAGTTGATTATTTAAATTTTAATGATTTTGAACGACCAAAAAATCGATCATTCACTGCATGTGTTGGCTGACATGTACAAATGAAGCACTGAGTCCATTGTGTCCTTCTCTTTCATAGGCTGTAAGCTACTCTTCAAACACGACCTGACCTCTCGTAATAAGGATCAGCCATGGCGTCCCTGCACATACTGCTCCAGTATCGGGCAGAAGATGCTGCACAGCCACTACGGTGGCAGGTTGGAGGAGTTCTGCCGCCCCCATTGCATGTCCCAGTACACTGTTCTCTACTATGGGGTAGGTAGATATATGTCTACCGTTTCTACAAAATCACTTCCTTCCACAATAAATGTTGGCAGGTAGACCTTTTAAACATTTCTCCTTAAGTAGCTTCCAACTTATTACTTGACTGTATCACATACATGTTTGGTACCTGCTGGTTGCAGTGCTTCACTGAAGCACTTACCATTTTATACACATTTCCTTGTAATTCATAAGGACGGACACGTTTGGTATTCTTGGAAACCTTTAGATGTCCTCTACCATTTCAAATAAATTTATGTGTGTTCGAGCAAAGCACAGCCAAGCAGCATGCATTTGTAAAGACAAAACACACCGATGGGACCAGTAGAGTTGAAGAGGTTAAATTAAAACAAGTCTAGTTGAAGTCGCACGACCACTGCAGCTTGAACCGCTGAAACTGGATAATGCTATTTGCGTGCATGTTTGCGTCAATGCACCAGGAAAAAAACCCATGAAATCAAGCATGGAGCAGAGATGCCACTGCCTACTGTCTGTCGGACAGATTTAGCCAGTTCACTCCCCTTCCTGCAGGACAGTAGAGTTCATCAGCAGTCGTTATGTGTGGTCTGGTCCCAGGAGCCGGGGCAAGACCATTCCTAGCATGCAGCCATTCTGTCCTCTGCTGGCTCCGGGGACAGGAGTTTTATTACAGCTTTTTAATTTGGACCGTTGTAACACTCTTTTTAATCACACTAATGCTCTTTTACATAAACAGTGTTAGCTTAGGATAGTAAACCACAATACAGTAGCAGTAAATACTGCTGCTGAATTAGCTGCACAGTCTGTCATCTGTAACTGGATACATCCCTACACACCCCTACATACAAGCAAACATATAACCTAGATGAAATTTCAAAATACCTCTTGTGCTCCTCTTAGCTGGACAAATTGCCTCCAGCTCCAGATTTCTGTGCATGTTTTTTTCAACAATGGTGTGTCACTCACTGATGTAAGGATAGACAGACGGACTCGGGGCATTCATCACTCTTGGTCGGCCGTGTCTGTATCTGCCTTCATGACCCATATCAGTCGGCTCCTACACAATAGACTCTTTTCACAGCAGCTGTTCTGACATAAAATAGCAGGTTTAACACAGGTGTTACTAATGCCATTAATTAAGGTTCTGCTCCCTTGAGTTCTAACAGAGCTGCGGTCCTGGTGTTCTTCTGGTCCACTGGAAAAACTATAATAAAATTAAATTAAATGGAATCTTGATTAATGTCGTTAGTAACACCTGTGTTTACATGGCATTTCATGTAAAAATTGTTGCTGTGAAAAGGGTCTCCTGTCACTTCATGATACTGTTAACTCTGTCAGGTAGGATACACACAGTTCTGAACACTGCTGTGTCACGTACAATCCAAACACTCATAAAGTCACTCATCAAGGTGCAGTGTACACCAGCGTCCACTGCACCTTTATGGTAAATGGCTGGTTTGTCTTCATTTTTTTGTGCGTCCTTTGTTTATCCCTGTTGTGTCTCTCCTCCCTCCCCTCCCTCTGCAGATGGCTCGGTGTGACAGTTGTAGGAAGCAGGGCTACATGACTGAGAAGCTTCAGTGTTTGGGTTCAGTCCGCAACTTCTGCACCCTGCCCTGCCTGCTTCAGTACTGCTCCCTGCATTTTGAGACCAATCAGCGGAGCACCAGCAATGGCACTGGCAGTGGCTCGGCACCACTGACACCCTACGGTAAATGTGTAGTGTAGAATTGTTTGGTTACTGTCAAACATAATGACATGATTTAAAGTCATATTAGGCTCTCAATTTCTGTCAGGCGCCAGAGTAGTCTTAGGCACAACGCGCTCTCCATTTACTTGACATTTAAGTACATTTATTTATACAATAGTAGACCCACTATTCTCCTCCCCTCCATCCCTCACTTCTGCACATAAAGCACTCCAGATTTCTTGACATCTGTGCCTCTGTGAACATTCCCGTCATCAGGAGCTCAGTTAGTCATTTTGAGAGTGAAAGGTTTTAAATCTGTTAACCTGATCAATGGCCATTCTCGGTGTCACAGGTCAAACAGCCATGAATCCCCTCTTTCTCTCCCCTTCCAGCTCCAACCCAGCCCCACCACTCCTCTAAGATGAACCCTGTAATCGCAGATGTCGTCTCATTGGCCAGCGGCTCTGCCACTCAGCCCCATGTGACCGCAGACACTGCTCTGACTGGTCAGTTCATATCACTGTGCATGGGAAATACAGCTCAGTGTGACTAGCAGATGTTATGACTGGACACTGTCTGAAGCTTTATCCTCAGTGAAAAACAAACCGAAACACTAGTATATTTGTTATAGTCTTACATTCTAGGTGGGGCGTTAAATTTTTAAAGGTACACTGTACTTTTATGGAGCTTAAGCACAGTCTAGTGGCTATTCCCATCCACGTCTGTATACAAACTCAAGATCATGGGAGTATTAAGATAAATAGTACTTCATCTATCATGTTTAGAGGCAATGTTTTTATACTACAACACAAGTCAGGTTCCCTCAGAAGGTTCAATTTTTAATGGAGCTACAAGAAAGAGTCGGGCAGGTCGGGCAGCAGACATATGAAACAGAGCAAACATATTTTAGGCTGCAAAAAGTTGTTTTGAGCATATTGTGTGACATATATATGTACGCATGTTGAGATGCAAAACAAAACAAAGGTGCCAGACGGACTTGGCAGTTTTAAAAGCTGAAAATCTCGGCAGCCATCTTGGTAACTGTGGATTGACTGGTATTCAGCAGCAGCAGCAGTTGTGAACCCCTCTTGCTGTGTTGCCGCTTACACATTTGAGCAAGAAAATTAGCACGTGCTATACCTTTCTCAAAAGCACTAGCCAGAGGTGCGTGTTCTATGTCTTTATTTTAGTTTTACGTCCTTTTAATCTATATAATAATAAACAAATTAGCTGAATGAGTGACTGTTTTGTACCTCTCATAGCAGGGCTTGAATGCAGTGTGGTAATTTGTTATCTCTGTTTTGTAGGTGCACTTCCAACCTCCAACACCCATGACAAGAACCTAGATAACGTAAGTGATAATAATGAGATTTTAGGCTTGATTAAAATTTGGTGCAGTTGCAGTTTGGTCATCAAACTGTATGGGGGGCTCAGCATCTCTCTCAGGACTCTGAGATGTTGGTGATGAGTCGTAACTTGCCATTGTTTTTCAGTAAGCAGAGTTTAAAAATAAACAAGACCACGATGGTATGAATTCTGTTTTACAGTGTATTTTGTTTGTGAACATTACAAAATGTCAGGTTTGTTTGTGTTTCCAGGCCAGTACCCAGACTGATGCCATGCGTGTGCCTGTGTCCCGTCGCCGTCAAATGAAGAACAAGTCGGTTTTGTGTCGCCCCTTCACCATGGACCAGGAGATCCTTTGCCAGATGCCCACAGAATCAGCAGGTAACAGCAACAACCGTTCAGACTGAGACACTTCAGCCATGTTAGGACTCCTCCATCTTACATCTATCTTGCATTACACTACAACAGCCACTGGGGTCCAGCCTTTCACACATTTAGCCAAGTGGAACTGACTGTGCATATCGTAATCCAAAGCATGGCTGTCATGGCTGTTCCTGAGGATAGAGCAGTAGTCCTTTTTTAAATGTATCCACATATATATAAAACAATCCTTTACTGGTGCTCACAAACCAGCTGAATTTACTTTACATAACATGGTACACACCTCTGCCTTTGAGGTTTCAACCAGCTGTGCAGTTGTGAGTTTATTTCATTGTACTAATGTTTTTTAGTCGATAAATGGGTTCAGTCACAAACCACAGAACTTGACTGGAAAGGATGGTCATAGAGTTGCCAGAAGTTATTTTGGTATGAAGTAGGTGCATTGCTGCAGCAGAGGCTATTCTCAAGTCAAAAGAGTTATTGGCTGAGGTTCAGAGATCTCTATTTTACTTTACTGTCCACCAGTAAGTGATCACTCTCACAACAACATTGTGTAAAATACTTGACAGTCATTTTAGTTGCACTGAAGGAACTAGCCAAGATCCCCAGGCCTTGCCTGAACTCTCCAATGTAGATCTTTGTCACAATCCTCCACAACATCTCTCCATCTATTCATTCATTCATTGATTCATTGCTCACGACCAGCTATTTCAACAATTGCCCCAGCTCAGCTAGCTAGCCCCGCACAACCTGATGAGCCTTCTGCTGAAATGTGCACGTCTCCAGCACCATCACCAGAACCTCAGCGAGACACCCAACCATGTGACGGCATACCCGCACGCCTGACTGGACGCCATTTCCTGGGCAAGAGGGAGACGGGCGACTTTGACTGCAAAGTCTGCTCAAAATATAAGAGGAAGAGGATAGTGGAGGACGAAGAAGAGAAGAAGAAGAGGGGGAAGGTGGAGAAGGAGGTTGGTGAGGAAGAGGAGCAAGACAAAAAAACAGAAGAGGAGGAGATGAAGGCAGTGAACTCAGATGATGAGAAAGACGGGGAGAGGGAACAGAAAGAGAACACGGCAACGGGGAAGGACTGTGAAGAGGACAATGAAACGGGGAAGAGGCAGACGTCATATTACTGTAAGATGTGTCCTGGCGAGCCCAGCCTCTGTCCGGTACCCTGCTTTGAGCTTTACCACACCAGACTGATCTACCAGTTGGCTCCTGAACTGGAAACACAAGGTGAGCTTCCAAAATAATCCCAGTAAAAATAGCAGTAATGCCATTTAAATGCAACATGAAAAAAACACTGTTCTCAGCACAGCAGTGTATGTGTGCATGATTGTCGATTGTGATAATTTTGATGCTGATACTATTAGACTTATGACTATGTGCCATTTATGTGATTAATTGAAATTTAAATGCATTTTCAATTGAATGTGACTGACTTTTGATGAGGGTCGAGTGTGTCACCCGAGTGTTTCTCTCCACAGCATCCTGATATCCAGACATGAGAGGTTAACTTCTACCGTCACCATGGAGGCAGATAAAGACAACAGGCGTCATGGTTTTGTGTCCACAACCACATCCCTCCGATGTCAACTCCTCTGTTTGTCGTTTCTGTTGTTGTTGTCTGCTGAGTGAACCAAGTATGACCCAAACCCCATTCTCAGTAAGGGAAGAATTATTTGAACTGCAGACAGAGCCAGCATTGTTTGTCATTATTATTTATGTTCTCGTTTTGCAAATTTGCAGCACACTGCAGTTTTTTGCAGGGACATTCATAGAAATCTTTAACTTTAGCTCTCCAAACAGAGAGGAAACTCGAGATAACAGTATTTATGATCTGGTCATTCTTGAGATCTTATTTCCATGGCTTTACGTACATTGTGTTCCCATGATGGACAGACTGAGTGGTGGGAGAACAGATGCCAGACAGACTGGTGGACTGAGCCTGACTTTGATGTACTGTAACAAACATAGCACATTAGTAAAAAGTTTCAAGAGAATATTTAGTCACACACTGTTACATTTTTTACGTTGTATGGGCTCAATAGCGATTTCTGTTGATCAGGATCTGGTTGTCACATCTTTTCAGGTTCCTATATGGTATGATAAACACTAATATGTATTTTTTCTATCCCTGGATTTCAGGATGTTTCAGTTTGTCATTTTAGGCTCTAGGCTGAAAGGTTATCCACTACTCATCAATTTTCACTTGCAATAATAAACCAAATTTCAGTATGCAACTTGATCATTTGATCATTTTTTGTCTTTAAATCCAGGTCACTCGTGCCTTGTTGCTTGCCTGGGTGCGACCCACTGAGTGGCTTATTTAAAATCTTCTTAAACTGTGATCTGACCCATAATTTGGGCCTGATGCCTGTACTCTTTTGTTACTTGATGCCTGTCTGAGCAGATGTGTCTTTTACACTGTTACTGGTCATAAATAGCTGAACTATCACTGGTGCTGGAGACAGAACCATTGCTGGGAGGGTTTGTGAAGCAAGTCAATGTACAACCAGAGCAAACCCACGAATTGCCAATTTCAAAAGGAGGTAAACTGTGCTGCTACATTTGGTTTTACATCACTTAAACACTAAGTGGTATTGATCAACTAAATACTGAGTTCACCTTAAATGATTGCATTGTTTGATTTGAATTCCTTATCATTGCGTTTGCCCAATTTATAGTGGATTTTCACCCCAGTACAGATCAGAGGTGAATTGTGCGTGTGTGTGTTTTTTATGTCTAGAAAGGGCACCATTTAATTCTCTTGTTCTTGATTCCACATATAAAAAAGTAAAAAGATGTGTGGGGGGTGAAAAAAAATTGCCTGTCAGAAAAGCAAATAAAGCGTAAGGATTTGGATGAAAGGTTTTGCAAAGTCCTGACTAGTTTCTGAGGTCCTTGGATTTGGATGATCTTGCATCCAAATCCAAGGACCTCATCTCGTCCTGCTGTGCCAAAATCCAGCCAAAGAAACACTAGGGCATGACCTCTAAATGACAAGTGTTCGGCAATGGAGAGCGCAGCACACATCGAGAACTAACGCATCTCCATCCAGTCAGTCTTGGCTTGGTGCCCTATCCAGTAAAACCTGGACAGACTGTAGCGATGGATCTGCCACATCTAAATGAGGCCGTAGTTTACCTAAGGTTTTGTGGTAACTTAACGGACCATACCAGTGATTTTGCATTTGTAGCATAATATCCACAAAATGTATATACTTCCTGCTAATTTTTTCCCAACGAAATAGAACTCCAATATTGTGTTTTCTCCATTTTATACAGGCATTGGTCTCCATTTATTCCACTATGATGTGAAAATGAACTTTCAGAGACTTAAGATTTCTTCACACCAGTATTCCATCACCATAATAAAGTCGTCCAAATTAGTTTTCCTAAAAGCAGCAGCATTGTTGGGTTTTGATGACTTGAAATTGGGTGGAATGAAATGGTCTCTCCATTGGAAAAAAGTCCCCAAGTAAACGTTGGCTTCACACAGCCACTTATCACTTCTGTGGTTTATGAATGGTGACCACTTTGTAAGCTGCAGAAGCAGAGCATGATAAGGTGGGTGTTTTAATCAAAAAGGCAAATTTCAAAATCGAGGGATATTGATTATATGTTGTGAAATCTTGAATACCCCTGGGTGATTTGCAAAATGTTTTAAAATGTAAAAAGAAGGCAAATTGCAATAAATGGGCCAAACATTCAAAATCATTGGTATGGATGCTGAGTTTATGTACTGATAGATAGTTTAGTTTAATAGTAATGTCTGATGTTAGATCAAGATGAGTGAAGGTTTATTTGTTTTCTGATGGTGATACTCTGTACCCCACTGCTCATGCATTCAGATTGTAAGCCAGAGCAGAGTTCAGTTCACTCAATTCAGGTGCTGAAAAAATGGCATAACGTTATGTCCACCCTACTGAGAAATAAATGTGTCCATATTGTGGTCTGCATTTCAAATTGAAAGTGAGGTGATCCCAGTGCTACACTCAAGTACAGAAGTTGACTTTGTGTTTTATGACCAAATTTGTAACACAGTTATAAATGTTGTTTTTTGTATTACTGATGCAATGCAGTGACCACATGGTTGCACCCCCC
>OMLB01028155.1:0-14566 GCA_900302555.1 Myripristis jacobus | reverse complement strand
TCTCTCCCTTCCTCCCCTCCCCTCTCCCAACACCCCTACCTCTACCTCCTCCCCCTCCTTCAACCCGACCTGTAGCCACCGCTGTGTTGCTCCAATTTATGGGTTCATTACAGAAACTATCTAGGGGGGAGGCAGAGGGGAGAGGTGGAAGGAAAGAGGGATGAAGAGAGAAAGACTAGGGCATAGGTGAGATGAGCAAGAGACCTGGGAAATGAAGGAGGCGAGTTAGTGTGAGAAAGAGAGAGAGGAGAGAGAGAGAGAGAGAGAGAGAAAGTGGTAGGGAATGAATGTGATAAAGATTTAACAAAAGGAGGAAGACAGAAATATGACAGTGAAGGTTAGGAACAAGAAGTAAAGAAGATAGAAGGGAGATAAACAGACTGACAGGTAAGATACAGTATCTAACAACCAGCAGTGGGACAAGAGAAAAGAGAATGAGAGTCGGAGAAAGATATAGTGATGTAGGTGAATGGGCGGGGGTGAAAACAACAGGCCTCTCCTTTAGATTCTCTAGATTCCCTCTCAGTTGTCTGTTTTCACAGAAGACCACAGCTCTAACCTGCGCGGTCTATGCTCTCTCTTATACATACACACAGATTATGTCAGCTCACTGCCAAGGGTTGAAATATATTTAGCTCAAAATGAAACAGAAAATCTATAGGTTGGATCCTCTGAGATGTTTTTGTTTTCACTGTGAATCATCGAAGGAGTAAATATCTCTTTGCCGAAGATAACGCAGCGAATGTGCTCACATCTCGGTAACGTTAAACTTGATTTGTTGATTTAATTCAAACCGATAGTCACTTTATTTTTCAAATAGTGTGTTCCACAGACACCGATTTTACCGAAAAAGTTACTTCGTGGCCAAACAAGAAATATATTATTGAGAAATGTGATTTCCATCCATGTCAGGATTTCACAGTAATACGGACAGTCTGACAGCTGTGGTGAGAGGGTTATTTTCAGCTCCAGGCAGCTCTCTGACACCGGTGTGCCAAGGTGAGACTGGCATGATAGGGGCAGAGTATGACCCCTGTCACACTGGGGTGCCAATTTCCTCATGCCAAAAGTCTTGATAGCAACGACATATCTCTTCGTTTTACACTTTGGTTATTATTGGAGGCCAGTTAAGGGAAGATGACGGCATTTCTGCAAATATAAGAACGTCAGAAAGAAAGAATGAAATATCACAAAGCAGCTCTGTGAATTATACTATTCCTCATATAATGATAAATAATAAACCCTATAGCTCACTTTCCTGTAATTTGTTCACAGTATATGATTAACTACATGATTTTGTGAGAATAACTCTTGCTGGCCATTGATTGTACCAGGCCCTTACAAGGCAGATGAATTAGTCACATCTCTCTGTGAATCATAAGAGAAACAGTGGATTGGATGCGTTCCCGGGGTTACGCACTTCCCTGACTGACGTCAAACCATAAGCCATAATTTCCTTCCCTGATTAGCTTATTGTTCTCCCAGACTGGTTTTGTTTTCTAGCACAGTGCACAACACTGTTTATTTTTCCATTTTTCTGTTTGGTTACGCTTTTCACAGAGAGACCTCCTGGCAGCGTTCGTTCATATGATTGCTGACTTGCACCGTAGGTTTGCATTGTGTTTTGGCCATGTGAGGCTGCACCCACTGCATTTCAACCCACTATTTGTCTTTATGAAGCTCGTTTCAGGTTTTGAATCCACAGTCAGTTGTCTTTTTTCTACCCAGAGCTGAATTGTAACACTCAGGGTCACTATGTCTATGAGTGAGTCACACATCAATTGGATACACGCTGTGTCTTTGTCTGCTCTGATACTACGTAGGGCCGATTTCGCATCAAAGTGAGCTCTAATTATGAATGATTATTGACTCCTGCAGCTCACAGGTCACTTATAACTGAATGGAATACCACATACTGAGCATTTGAGGACAATAGACCATAGATGTCAGGGGCCTGCCACAGATTTCCATCGGTCATAGTGTGATAAAATATGCCCTAATAGGTCACCATCTGTATTATAGTGACTTATCATGAGTGTATATTAATGAACAATACCGTCAACCTTGTGGAAAGTCGCACAGAAGTGCAGACTAAAGTTTTTTCTATGGAAAATAATCAGCTAATATTTATTCAAATTTTTAGAGAATCACACTATGATTACAGCGCTTGCTGCAAAGCTCAATATGCACCCCATCGAGCCGGTCTTGCAAATTACAGCTGTTACGTGAAAACCCTTTGTCTCCCAAATGTCAACATGTGATAACAGCAAAATTCAGAAATAATTGTTGCATCTATTATCCATACAGAGCAATGGCTCTTAATAGCTATATTGCCCATGAATATGTGCTGGTGTTAATTTGTGGAATCGTGTAGGTGATGGAAAATGTTCCCAGGTCGATTAAATCTTCATTGATTGCCGATGAGCGTGAGAAACTGCAGTATGTATGCATGGAGGTGCATAGGTTAGTACTTTGGTGTAATACCTGAGTTGCATGATGATATAATTAGGCATTTAATTACACTTTAACCAGCTAATCAGCATGCAGTACATTGCTCTCAGAACTGTCTGATGAATGCTTTAATTTTGAATAACACCATTAATGTTGCAAGTGCCTCTTAGAACACAAACATACACAACAAGCCTTAATGGGATAATATCCCGACTAGGGATTAAATAGAATTTAATCAATTGCTGTCATCATGTAAATAGCTAGCGCCTCTCAAAAGAAGACAACAATCGGGCTCCTGAAAGTAAGTAAGAAGTTTCAAAGGGATCGCTCGTTGCTGTGAAGGCAGAGTAAATGTAACCCCCCAAGTCCCTTCCTTCTTCTCCCCTTCGTCTTTCCATCCTCTCAATCGGCTCTCTATGTACTTTAGTTGTCACAAGCCACTATCTCATCTTTCACCAAGGGGCAGTGCCACATTAGTCAGTGCATTTATGTCTGATTAAGATTTGTATCATTTGCAGACAATGCCTTTGTGCGTAATGGCCTGCAGTCAGAGGTTAAGGTCCTCTCCATAACCTCTCTGTGATGTTAAACTGCCTTTGAAGTTTTCCCAACACCACACAAAGACAAGCTCTGTGGGTTTAAGTCAGTTGGTGCTTCTGAAGAGATTAAAAGAGAGCAAGAGTGTGTGTATGTGTGTCAAAGAGAGAGGGGGGGAGAGAGAGACTATTCACAAGTTCCAGTCACACCAGATTACAATGTTTCTAATTTACAAGTGAGTGTTGCCGACCCAGGCTGTTTTGACAGCGAGAAATATCTGAGTATCTGAGATATGTGTTTAATATCTGAATGTTGAGGCCTGGGGCGGTATGAAATTCAGATCAATTCAACTGCCGAGAGAAGTGTCGATCTGCAGGGTGTCTTGCATTGCATTCTGCGGGTAGAGCAAAGAGTCTACACTAGAAGATTATAAGTCGCTGTATGGAACTCTACAAGACAAGACTAAAGCAGAAAATCAATGGATTTTAACAACACTTTGATACTTTTTTCCAAGGTCAACTTGTGGAAGTTTTGGAAAGTTTCCCAATGGGTTTGCATGGTCACAATTGGGCATCTAAAAATAAGAGTGAAGCAGCGTAGCCACCTCGATTTAAAAGCCTGAAGTCCTCTGATTCGACAGAGACAGTGCCAGTGTCCTCTATGGCTACTCTCATTCTCTTTGATGTTAGGATAAGAAACAATTGAGGCCATACTTGAAAGATGGAGGAAAGATGGAAATCTTCAAAGGTGGGTTTTTTCTCCTTCCCCCGCGGCCTTGGGTAAGGTTCTGTTTAAACCCTCTGGAAGACGAACTCTGTGTGTGTGTGTGTGTGGGTGTGTGTGAGTGAAAGAGGGAGAGAGAGAGAGAGAGAGAGAGAGAGAGACATAAGTGAGGGGAATGAGAAAGTGTCAAAAAGCGAGAAAGAGAGAGGAAGACAGAGGGAGAGACCCATGCAGTGCAGGTTAAATAGGGCCTTAACCCGCACTCCCATGGCTGGAAGAGAAGACAAAGACGCAGTTCCACAGCTCGCCGCCTCTCACCCTCTGCCAGCACGGACAATCCGCTTGGCTCTGCTGCCCTCAGGCTATGCTATTCAGTGTGAAATTCAAGTCTGTGGCCAAAGAAAGTTAACCTTTAGTGGCAATAAATTTGCTGTCACAAAAATTCCTAACAGTTTTGACTTACTCTTTCAGGAGGTAAGCTCCGTAGACAGAGACGGATGAATGTATTTATATTTAACAATGATTATGGAAAATGGAGAGATTTGCCAGAGTTTTTGTTTATGCTCACATTTCGTTTTTTCTTGTGCAAATCTTTTTTTGGAGATTTTCGGGGCTCCTCACCTCAAGTGGAGCTCTGTTTCCACCCACAGTTCTTTTATTGTTGTCAGAGGGAAAACTTCAAACCAGCACTTCTCAAACGGTGCCCATCACCGCTTGCCGTTCCTGCCAAAGGACAATAACTCACAACGACCACAAGGTTATAATTACAGTCCTCCCTGTTTCCATTGAAGGGAACAGTTACCATATGCAAGCTGCACAGTGTGAAAGAAAACACCCTGCAACAAGACGAGAGTCAGAAAATGATTCATTATTCTGCTGGGGAGATAAGTAGCCAAACACAGCGGAAAAAACAATGAGAGATCTAGCTGATGACAAGCAAAAAGTCAGCGAAATGAAAGATAGCGGTGAGAAAAAGAATCCCTCGTCTTCAGATGTTACTGTATCGAGATGGAAAGCAGATGTTTTTTCAGACGGGCAGGTCATTTGGTCATCCGAGTTCACCATGTAACGCACGTCAAACATTAATACATCACTACAGATAGCACTCATCACTTCTCACACTGTGTATACAGCAGGGCAGGTCTTTGATAAGAAACTATTTTGGCCAGCGAAGAAGTTGTAAAATCTTTTGTTAAACAATGAATGAGGTATGGCTGCGCTGCATATTGCATACTTTATGTTACAGCCAAAGAGAAAAGTTTGAAGTTTTGCTTTTACCGTGAATGAGGAATGGCCTAAGCATGAATAATGGCTCTTTTTTTTTTTTTTATCTGCGTTTTGCTTTAGAAGTAATGATTTGACGGAGGCATTGCGGAGTGCTTTATTTCAGCTAGGAAAACGGGTTTTAAGTCATGTTTTGGAGCTAATGAAGTATGACTGCAGTGAGTAAGGATTACGGGTAGTTTAACAGAGCCTGGATTCTGGTTCCACGAGAACAGATTACACTGCTGTGTCTGTGTCTGTGTTATGTCTTACTGAGGAGACACAGACATATTCTCCGAGTATGTCCTCAGTGACACAGCGGGCTGAAAAGCCTAAACACGATTAGCTGGCCCCTTCAGGATTTCACCGGCTTATTGCAACTAACACTTCATTTTGCAGCATCTTCTTTTGAAAAATTATAAGGCAAATTGAAATACTTTATGTTGATGGTGTGTGAGGAAAAGTGTGGTGATAAATGTAAACTGTATATTGTGAAAGGACAAAATTGTGATGATCTGCTTGCTGGCAAGTGCTTTAATTAGACTGTATGCTGTGTAAAAAAAAATTAAGATGTTTGCTTCAGAGCTTTTGATCGTATATGATATTTATGCCTCAGACAAAAGCAATATATATACTGTCTTCAATTTATTTTTTTGTTTTTTATTACCATAACATTTTTTTTTACATGTTCTATATCTACAAATCAGTTACCAATCATTCCATTAAAGCTAAAAACCCAGAAAGTCAACAGTAAAATGAATAAAAAGTTATCTAGAATCAACACAGAGTTGTCAAAGGAAGGTCAACAATTAAATAGTAAAAGGTCATAGCATGAAAGCATGTCGATGAAATTGATTTTCTGAATCATACAGCATGTCCACACCTTTATTTATTAGTTATTTATTAGTTATTTCACCACATAATGATGTCCAAAATAGCTGAAACTGTTCCATCTTGAAAATGAAAGTGTAACTTTATTTATTTATTCATTTAATTAATATAATATACAGCCTAGTCTCCAATGTGTTTAAAAAAGCATCTGGGATCACTGACCGCAAAGCATCAAAAATACATCAATATCAATGAGAAAATAAACCTTTTTTCTGAGTGAAAAAACATCAAAAACACACAGATATCACTAGGAAAATCATTATTTTTTGGTGTTTCAGAAAAGCAGACTTCTTCGGCACACAAACGGCATGCAACAATGTATTTTTTTTTTATGAATATCTGTATAATGTACTATGTGTATCGCATGCTATGATATGAGACCATGTATACATCACACACGCACAACAACACGTGTAAGTGAGTCACGTTATCATAGCACAAATGCGTCGGTACAATGTGGGAGCTTTTTACGTGATAGAACCCACCTGCCTAATCCCCTGTCTGTGGTAACTGATCTGTGTTGGCCGCAGGTCATGTGTGAACGTGTTGTAAATCTCTCTGGTGTGGACTGGTGTGTGTAACCCAGAGAACAGAGTGCTGCATTAGATATCCGCATTCATCAACAGGCGGGAGGTTATCATCTGTGTGTTCATGTGTGTGGGTGGAGGTGCATGTGCTCATGTGTGTGTGCGCGTCTGTTCGCGCCCATGCATGTTAGATTGTTGTTAACCCCATTTTATTATACATGACCTGCTGCACCCACTCTCCCGCCACTGGAATACTTCATAGCTATGACTGCTTTTATTGAATTATCTTTTATTTGGCCGTGTCGCAGCCCGTCTTTGCCAGTCCTTGAAAGTGGCGCTTTCATAAGACACTGATGACACAGCTCATTGGATTTAGCGCCTAATCAGTGGCTTTTTAATGTATTCTCTGTGATTCATGAGATTGGATCCAGGCTTTATGAAAAGTCGCCTATTTGCATCTATGAGAAGAAAGGGATTGGGTATTTCAGGCTCCTTTATCTCTGCTCATATCGTTTTTCATTTCAGCAGAAGGTTTTATCTCGGATTTAAAACGTGAATCATAATAACCCCACCAAAACACATTTTGAGTCTAAGATTGGATTTCCGGGAAATATTGAATGTTGTTACTTCAAGCTGTATCATTTGTGTCCATTCTGAATAGGTGTTCCTCATGATGGGATAAACCCTTCATTTGCATATTTTTCATGAAATTATTCAAACCTCTAATCTTTTTAGTCAGAAAATATCCCTTGATTAATGTAATTTAACTTGTTTCCCATCTTTTTGTTTATTGTGATAACTTGCTTCTTATTACCTCCCCAAGAGCTCCTCTTTCTTATAAACAAGTCCCTGCGACACACACTAACAGCATCATTTCTCTGTATCATCCATCTAAGTGTATCACGCTGAACGTCATCTCCACCTCTCTCTGCAGGTGTGATCCGTGAGAGCTACCAGAAGGGGCGTGACCAGCTTGTTCCCATAACCCTACTGGCTATTGCCGTCATCCTTGCCTTTGCCATGGGCGCTATCTTCTCTGGCATCATCGTCTACTGTGTCTGTGACCACCGGCGCCGTGACATAGACCTGACGGGCCGCAAGGAAAAGGACAGCCACCACCTCCACTCCCGCAGGGGATCCATGAACAGTGTGACCAAGCTGACGGGACTGTTTGAGACGCAGGCCAAAGACGGACGCCCTGAGGCGATCCTCACCCCTTTGATGCACAACGGGAGGCTGACACCAAACGGGAAGATGTTGATCAAAGCAGACCAGCACCACCTGGACCTAGCCGCTCTGCCAACGCCCGAATCCACCCCCATGCAACCTCGCCGCAAGCCCAGTCGGGGCAGCCGCGAGTGGGAGAGGAACCAGAACCTCATCAATGCTTGCACAAAGGACATGCCACCTATGGGTTCCCCTGTTATCCCGACAGACCTGCCTCTAAGGGCCTCTCCGGGCCACATCCCTAGCGTGGTGGTCCTGCCTCTGCCACAGCACCAGCACCAGCTTCAGCCTCACCTCCAGCAGCACCAGCAGGCCTACCAGCATGAGTATGTGGAGCAGCCCCACCGCAGTGACCTGAGCATGGGCCACAGCGTCATGGACGACCAGGCGGCCACCCTGGAGTACAAGACGGTGAAGAGCCCCTGTCACAGCCTCAACATGGTGGATCCAGATGGGGTGCTGCCGCCCCGTGTGCCCCAGCGAGAGGCCTCCCTCACCGTCCCGCCTGCAGTCCCGCAGATGGGCAAACGCCTGGAGGTCCACTCCTCAGTCTATGGGCTCCGGAAAGGATCGGCGTCCTCCGCGTCCGGATCCGCCGCCCTCAAGAAGCACAATACCAACTCGTCTAACTCCTCCCACCTGGCGCGACATCACAGTTTCAACCGTGTGGAGACCCCGCCCCCTGCACCCCAGAGGGTAGACTCCATACACATGACGGCGCAGGGCATGTCTCTGTCGCGGCAGTCTGGAATGAGCTCCTATGGTTCACTGCCTCGAACGGGCATCAAGCACCTCAAGCCTGATGTCCCACCCAAACCCTCCATAGTCTCACTCTCAACAAAAGTCAAGTCCAGTGACTCCTGCACATAGTCAGTCCGCTAGCCAGTTAGTCCAATGTGAACGGACAGTAGTCAAAAGGTTTTTTGAAAGAAAAACAGGGAATACAACTTGCATCTCCTTTTAGTGTTTTTTTTGTCGGTGTACAGTACAGTGGAAAATGCAACACACTTTTTTCTAAGAAAACGTTTTCTTTTTATATAAATATGTAAATATTATACAAATGGTTGTCGTCGTTCGTTGCCGTCATCGAGCTCAGGCTCTGGCTGGCTCCCAGTTCCTCTGTAAACACACATGGGAACACTTGCTACTGAAACCGAAGATGATGATGATGCCTGCCCTGAATATTTCACCCAATGACACCCTGTAGCATCCAAGACGGTGGCTCTGTTGTTTGTGGTGTCTTTGGCCACTGGGACTTGACTGATCATTTGTTTTCTTGACCAAGCTGGCAAAAGCACATAAGAAGACAGTCCAGTGATGCGGCGGTGAATCGTTGTACAGTATCGTGAGGACTGGGGGATGTAAGTCAGCAGGCATTTGGACCCAGAGAATGAGCTTGGACTGGAAGGACAGACAGCTGCCTGAGTTATGTTGGAAACTGTGAAAAGCCTCTCAGTGTTACAGCTATCCTGGACACAGCAATCAAGCCCTGCCTTGGTTTGTCTGAAAGCCTGGGCCAGAAGAGTCTTCTACTGTACTGGTTACTGAATAACACATGACTGTTAATACTAATAGCTTGTTGTATTTATTTTTATTAAGTGCTTTTGAAGAAAAAAATAAGACTGACTTTTTAGGCTCGGTGAGAGAGAGGACAGAGAAAAGATCTTTTAATATTAATTAATCAAGTGTGAAAAAAAAATTATTTAAAGTCATTAAACTGGAGCCAGTAGAACTTTCTTGATGACTAAAGGTCCACTAGGTCCTACTGTGTTTTCAGTGGGACCCGGGGATTCTGCAGCTTGAGATATATGTGACCTCTTGTGTAGAGGAGGAGATATTTATTTAAACTGTGCCAGACAGGGACTTTTACCTTCACGGACCAGAATCTCCATTGTTTTAGACCAATCAGAAAAAAAAGACTTCTTGAATCTCACCCTTTCACTCCTCCAATGAGCATCCCCCAATCAGCACTGTGGTTTTGTATGAGTCGGTAACTTGAGTCCTGATTGGTTGCTGGCTCACTGGTGCCATCAAGGATCACTGTTGCATGTTGCAAAGAAATAACAGAAGCAGCTGCAGCAGCAACAACAACAACAGTATGGAATTCTGCATATACACATGCACATTGACAAAAAAAAAAAAAGAAGCTCGCTGCAAGTGACAGAGCATTGCCTCCCTCTTGAAACTTATCATCTTCTCTAGCCGCATCACACAGACAAGCAGGCAGAAAAGAAAAAAAATACAGTTAAAAAATCTGTTTATATTGCCTGTTTCTCTTCCACGTGTAAATTTGTGCCTTACACCCTAAAGTAGTGACAATGTTTTCTTTTATAGCTGTTAACTTTGTCTCCTTGTAGTATTTTTTATTTTCTTACATCATGATATTTCCCTGGTTTGATAAAAAGGCAATTAAAGAATGTAGGTGTTCTTGTTGTAATTTCGGTCCCTAAACACATGTACTTACAGCAGAGAGGAGAAGATAAGAAGGAGGGGGCCCTTTCCTTTTTCTTAGTCACTCTCTCTCACACACACATACACATACACACGCACAAACACACTCGCATACACACACACGCACACATGGACACACTCATCTTTGTGGTTCATTTCTGATTGTGCCATTAATGCGCTTAAAGCAACCCTTTATGTTGTGCTGGCAGTGTCGATGAAGATGTTGTGAGTGTTTTTAATTTTCTATTTTGTACAATTTAAAAAGAAGTCCTTGTATTTGTTTTTACTTTCTTTGTTTTGATGTCTGTCTGATTGGAGTGATGGTTAATTGACTGATTAACTGAACAATTAACATTTGTTACCTGAGAGGGCCTATGTATGTGGGTCTTGCTGGTGCACTGCAATAATAATGCAACAACACTGGTGAGCATACAGTATGAGGAACACGAAAAGCATCCGGTGTACTAACACAGATCCAAGCTTCTGGTGTGCATCATAATTCTCAGTTGGTAGGCAGTTGCATAAACAGGCTGGTTCCTGTGAAGAGAGATGACATATTAGAACAACAAAAAGTATCTTATGTAACCCCACCCCCTCCCTTTTTTAAGAGAAAAAAACACTCTTTGAGGAAATTAGAGATATGATTTTATCTTATTTCACAAACTCTCAAGATCAAGGCCTTATGAATGGCTGAGAGTTTGACTAACACCAATCTGACCCCTTTTTTTTCCCACTCCATTTTTACTTGAGGATTTTTATCGATCACCCTCTCCAAACACTTAAATCAACGGAGCACTCCCTTAGTGTTATGTGTGTAGATAGGTAAAGTTTTCTCAATATAAAGCAATTTTCTGTCTCTCAATGGAGGAAAGCCAACTATTTTTCGATCCACAGCTAATGCGAGAAGAACCCGGAGGAGACGTGAGCTGTTCCAAGGCAAACAGCAGGTGTTAACTCAGCTAACACACATGTACATAGACGGTCGCAGAATTCGGTTGCAAATGACTGGGTCATGTGCAGCAGATTAGGTTTAGTCAGTGGGAGTCGGGAGAAGTTGCCTCTTGTTTAACCTGGTCTGGGGTCAGTTTTGCACATTTTTCCCACAATTATTTAAGACTATGATCTTAAGAGGGCAAAGTGATCCAAGATTAGTGTGTGGGTAAGTTCACTCCAGACTAAGGCCAGAGTTCCCACCACAACAGTGTAGACTGGACTCTTGGACAGCGTACGGCCCTATCTTACACCCAACAGTGTGTCACATGAACCAGCTACTTTCCCAGACCCAGGATGACACTGATTGAAGACTAAAGATTTCTTGCACAGAAATGTTTAGTTGTCGGCTATTGAAGGCTTCAGAAAATGCCATGTCCATACAGAATGTGAACAAGAAGTTCTGTCTTCGCTGTCTGCAAAGGTCAGAATTTTAAATGTTCACATCCTATGAAGACGATTAAATGCTGCCGTGAGTGCATTTCAAATTCTGTGGAAGAGCATCGGGCGTTTTGATGTCAGAGTGGGGTTTGAACATTTAAAGTCTGAATTGGGCTCGACTGTGAAGGCTGCTGTGGACAGTGAGGTTCTTTGGTGTGTGCCTTTTTGTCTTTCACCCTCGCTATAATACACTGCTAGTAGACGCAAACCAAGTCAGACTCTCTTCTCAACTTCTCAACCTTTTGAACTTTGTATCTTGTAAGATATTGTGATGTCACAAAGTTTTTTGCCCTTCTCTCTCCACTTCCTTAACATCTGATTCACAGCTTAATGTATGTTGTAAAGAAAAAAACTCTTTAATTTAATGCAAAATGTAATAAAAAATGAAAAAAAAAAAGAAAATAAAATTCTTGTCATGAAGACTGTGATATGTGCCTGTCTGTTTTTTTTATTACTTGTTTCTCTACCTGGGGTGGGGTTTTCAACAGTATCTTAGGATCATCTGTGGTAGTAAATTTTTGTGCCCAAGCTGTTTTGGGGAAAACAAGGCCAGGTTTGCCCTTGGATTTTAAGTTTCTTTTAATTTAGTTCACATTTTAAAGAAAATATTGCACTTATTTGACCTCAACTACATCTGCAGTCTTTTTCTTTGCTAGTAAAAGACGACCCCTTGAGATCTGAGAAACCTCTCAGAATAAGATCCTACCTCTGATACAAAGCACACTTTAGTGTATGAGAGTACTTTGAACTAATGGGAAAATATGTTCTAACCTCACAGAGAGGCCTATTAAGTCCAAGAGACATCATTTTGGGTTATGAGCAACAAGAAGAGCCCGGCACTCGTCCACAACTCTATCAACATTTCCTTGGGGATACTGTTGATCCTGTATTTATACTGGGGCTAAATAACTTGATAAGGATCAGCTTTCTGTTTTGCTGGCTGGCTCAGGAGACACTTTAAATCACTTTTATCAGCACAGCACATAATTGTCCCCAGTGTCAGGACTTTTACGTATCACAATAACACCATTGTTCACACCTTGTCCAGGTGGCTTTTAGGAAGTATTACAATAGCAATCATTAATCCCATGCAACTCTGTCTCTTATTACATTAACTACTACATATATTCACTATATTCACGTTTCAGTAAGAAGTCTCGTCTTCAACCACAAATCTCACCACCGGCAGAGCGACAGTGCTGACCAACATTACCAAGCAGCAACCGCTCCCCTCTCAAATTATGTTCTCCAGTGTCACAGCCTCTGTATCATTTTGGTACTTAAATCATGCTCAGTGGATTTGGCAGGTACTTTTGACACTTACACCTCTGATCCTGAGGTGAGTCATAAGTTACAAGGCTCTGTACAAGTCAGACTTTGTATGGAGATCAGATAACAAGGATGTGGTGCAGCTAATGAGGCCTGTCGCTGCCTTCACAATGCTGCATTGTTCGGTCTCCACTCAGGGAGGGGGAGCCGTGTGTTGTCTCACCACACAGAGATCAAGACACAGATATTCTTCTACAACATGACTGGAACACAATCATATCTTGTGGTGACTAATATGCACTGATGTTATCATGTTAGTCAGCGTGTGGCAGGGTGCCCCTAAAAGTTGGTATTTAATGGGTCAAAACAGGTGAATCATGTTGAGCCGGGGTGAAGGGGGTGGGGAGGGTTGATAGTCCTGTAGATACAGACAGCAACATGAGATACTCTCTCACCACACAACAGCTTCTACACTGATGCAAACGATCCACTGCATGAAATTTTATCTATTTCTTACTCAGTGAATTACTAATACGTTAATGTATGTGGTAACGTAATACATTATACATATTTTACGATGTATCATTAATCAAGCAGTAATATACTTGAGGTCATGCTATGCCATGTGCAATATTGGCACTGGTATATTATTGCCATTATGCAACAGTGTCTTATTAATTCAGGGTTGATTTTTCTTATGATAAGCTGTTGAGAAAATAACTCTGCAGAGAAAAATAGTTCTGTCGACAGTATAGCTGCTGGATTTAATGCTAAGTTTAATAGGTCAACTATTGCTTTGTGTTAGCGTATTCACAGGCAGGTTGAAGGATATGTGGGCTGTCCAGAAATGCAAGTGCAAGTATAGAGCCGAGAGATGCTGGCACTCATCAGAATGCCTCTCCTCCGCTCAAAATGCAAGGCTGGAACTGTGGCATTCTGGATATAAGTTGCTGCTTGATAAGTAATTGTAGCGGAAATGCCACATCCTGTTACACTAATGCTCTCCAGTGTAAATCAATGGAAATCAGTTTGACTTGTGACCTGACATCATGACCCGTCTATCCCTGAGCTCGATGGCTCTTTTCCCTGCCAGCAGGTGCTACGGCAGATCGCCAGCCACGCAACCGACCAGTCAACCCGGCTAACCGGCCAGTGAGCCATGCAAACCTCCAGCCAAGCCATTCAACCATCTTATTCACCCACCAGGCCGGCCCCTGCAAGCCCCACCATGATCCCCACCAACCCCCACAAGACTAATCCACACTGGCGATGGCCTGGCAGAGCTCAGTTTGAGTGCCTCGCAATCTGTGGTCACAACAAGCTTAGCGGCGTGCTAATCCTTGGACTTCCATCCAGCTACCCTGATCGCAGCACTGATACTGTCTGCATCCAACTTCATTCTTAATGACATACATCCTGGCTGTCATGTTGGTCAGAGGCATTCCCCTGCTGCAGAGTGGTTGCTGCAGTTACATTCGCCTAATGCTGAATAACAAATGCCCAGACACAAACAAAGAGACACAGAACAGACAGGTAAACAAACAGAGACTGTCAGGCTGCAACTGTAAAGTAATTATTTGTCTTGTTAAAAAAGGATGCACTTATATGTACATAAATTCCAACTATAGACACACAGGCAGACAAATAGTTACACACACACACACACAAACACACACGATACACACACACACACACACACACACACACACACACACACACACACACACACACACACACACACACACACACACACACACACACACACACTGATCCACACTGCAACTGCAAATCCACAG
>OMLB01028153.1:0-15104 GCA_900302555.1 Myripristis jacobus | reverse complement strand
AGCTGAGCCAAAACACCCCGGATGCCCGCTTCAGCCCTTCCACTGTTCCAGACCTCGTTAAATTTTAAACAAAACAAAAGAAAGGCAAGGGCGAAAAGAGAAGAAAGAAAAAAAGTGAGCACGTGGGGCCAGGGGAATGTGCAACAACATCAGAATCTCATTCATTCACTCCTCCAGTCCCTGTACATCATCAAGAGAGCTCAGTCCTTTAATTCGCTTTCTCCCCCCCCACCTCTCTCCTCTTGTGTGAAAGCGCCTTCCCCCCTTTCTCTCTCTCTCTCACTCTCTCTGCTGTGAACTGAACTGATTGTAGCTTTAACCACAGATCTGGGGTCTGATTACTCTTTGGCCTGTCTAAATGTTGTCCTTTTGTGGGATTAAGGAACAACTGACTGCATAGCTGCATAGCATAGCTGTCTTCATGGGTAACTTCCTTCTCAACTACCCAGAGGCAAGTGCTGCCCACTAACCACAGATCTTAAATTAGATTATCCTACCATGGCATAGGCCTATTCTTATTCTTCACGGGGTGAGAGAATCATTGAACTTGAAACAATAAAAATGACCATTTACCTTTTTCTTATTGCTTGTCCTCTTCTGTTCCAGGCCAGCTCTGCAACAGCATCTCCTTAGTGCTCTCCACTCTTTACTTTCCTCTGTCAAATGAATGCCATGCGTCAGTGTTGCACTGTTTAATATAAAATCCCGCAGACCAGGGACCGACTTGATGACTGCAATGTCCCCCGGCCTACTGACTGACCTCACTAAGCTGTAGTAGTCCTCCATAGCTTCTGATTATGAGTGGTATTAAAAATTAAGTGGAAACAATAACAATGATAACCTCTCCTGGAGTATCTGTGACCTAACATCGGCATCTTTATAAAAAAAAAAAAATTGCTTGGTTGTCTTTATTCTTGGGTCAGCAGCTAACAGTGTTGCAAATTCTTTTATTGTTCCGACTCACAGATATCTAAAGATAGTTTCCTAGCATTACATATACATGCCTCATAAAGAATGGGGGAACACCAGGAATCAGCAGGGTCAAATGAAAATTCAAACTGAAAGCAGCAGCATGTGTTGCTGTTTGCTTTTCAGTTGGTTTAACGGATATTAAAATTAGCTGTTGCGCGTCCAAGTCAAGTCCTGTACTTCCCTGTGTTGGACTGACCCACTTGTCACAGTGCCACTGCATATTTGTCTCATACAGTTGGAAGTTAAATACTCAAAAGCTCTCACAAATGTGTCTCGAGTTAAATCGAGGTCTGAGAATTGATTTCAGATAGATGAGAATACATTTGCATGGCCCGATTCGTGAGCAAGTTCAGGCAAGAGCTTCAAGCAGGCCGCAGTTTTTGGTCCGCCTCACAGAATATCCTCGCCACCAATCACACACACACTCTCAACTATAGGGTGGACTATTATACTACCCTGGTGCTCACCCAGTCTGTTGCTCACTCTGCGCATTGCTGAAATCTGCTGCTCTGCAGTTTATTCTAGTACTGCATCTATGAAAATACTGCTGCCGCCTACTTAGATATACTTGTATGTTCTGGGGGATCTATGCACAGTCTGATTGGAAAGTCACGCTCAGTGTGCAGGCAGCACATACTGTTTAACTCCAGAATGCAAGTGGCTGAATGCACTGACTGAACTGTGTTTATCACAGTCCTCTCCCTCAGTGTCTGAAAGCAAGAGTTGACCCAGTATCAGAAGGAAGTTCCTGTCAAAGCAATCTATTTGCAGTAACAGACAAATGTACACTGGTAGCAGCATGTGTGATTTTTTTTTGTTAATCAAATCACTACGAAGTGTTTGTCATATGCAGGTAAGAGGCTGTGGCATATGTTGTTGGAAATATTAAAAAAACAATGCTAAACAATGTGGAATAGCATTACCAGTTTTTAGCCTGGCATATCTCTAGAGGTAAGTCCAGTGCAGGAAAGACGGCGTGACCAGACTCACAGACAGACACTGGGAGTTCACCCTCTGTCCAGATGATTCTTATCTGCTCTCTTAAGACTTAACCAAAGCCGCAGACTGACACATAACATCACATTGTCCTCACCTTAGACCTTTAGACATCTGACCCTGCTGCTGCTGCTGCTCACTTATTATGCTCTCAGGGACTGATTTAGACAGGCGCTCCTGACTGACTGACGGACATACAAACACAAACAACCCTCATCACATTATGTGAAGAGACAGAGGGCCTGGGAGCCAGTGCAGCAGCAAAATAACTTGACCACAATCCAGTTAGGGAGCACTGCGAGGAGCTTGTGTGTATTCAACTGTAGATGCTGGGATGTTGTAAGAGTGAAGTTCATTGTCCCCATTGTGTCAGCATTACACACTGAAGGTGCACTGACCTGGAGTTCCTTTGTGATAGACCGATTATGGACATTTTGGCTGGAATGAAGGAGCGTGTCGGAGATAATAGTATTGAGAGGGAGATACCATGAAAGCACAATTGGGCAAAAGGCAATATTGACAATGAATATATGTAGAATTTTGTGCGATAGACTATGGGAATGACAAAGAGGGAAAATAGTGAGGGAGCGATACTGGCAAGTGCGGAATGCAAAATGTCCCAGCTCCATTTCTATCAGCGGCAGGCATTATTAATGCAGTGGTACAAATGAACAGGGAAACCCAGGGCGACAAACAGGCGGGAGCCAGTGCAAGGTAATTAATCACTGACATACACATAAACACACATACCCGCGCATGTGCACGCACACATGCACGCACATTCGCTCTCGCAGAATCAGCCCTAACCTTTTGTGCGACGTCAAGCCTTTGCTCACCAATTAGTGGCTTCATCTCACCTCTTTAGCCTTGGTATCAGAGGGAGGTGTTGTCAGCTCGCTCCTTTATCACCACTCACCCCTCATCCCTGGCTCTCATGTTTCACCATCCCCTGGTGCACTCCCCAGGGGGGGTTGAATGCTATTGGGGTAAGCCTAAACCTCTGTGTCTGGTAAGGGGGTTTTTGTACTGGTGCTCAAGACAACAATACCTCAATCCCCTCTCTCTGTCTCTCGCTGTCTCACACTCTCTTTGTACCCCCTATACACTGTAAGGCGCTGTACTCTTTATCCAGGCTCTATAGAGTGCTGTAGAGACAGGCTGCTGCTGTACACAGGCCATTAACGACTGCTGAGTGACAGAATGCGGAGGCTAAAGTGACACAGTGACACTGCTGACGAGAAACTGGTGTCCCGAACAATGACATAAGCGGTATTCCAACTGTTTGAGAAACTTTTCACATATGGGTAAACCTAAAAAAAGGGTGCAGCAGTGTAATAGTCCTGTTCTCATCTCTCCAGTCTGAGAGTGCTTGCAACCTCCCCCCCCATCACTTTAACCATCTCATCTTCACTGAATAGAGTATGTGTTCCCGCTCCAGCAGCATTTGTTAAAACAGCTCCCAGCTGGAGTTGCCGTGATCCATGAAATATGACAGTTATGTATGACTTGTGTTTGCGGTCAGCGTTTGCTATCCATGTTCCATATGTTCTCTTCTATCCATAGATGCTATTCCCTGGTGTAAACACTCAAAGGCTAATGGCTCCATATGGCATGTTGTATCGATAAAGTCTTGCTCTGGATGTGCATCAAGTATAGTAAAGCGTATTGTGAGTGTGCATGCATCATTTTATACCCAGCGCCGTAAATACAGTCAATAGGCACCGAATTTACCTCTGCATTACGATGTAGTATTTAACTGCTTCGAGACATGTATGTGCACCACGGGCTGTGTGCTGTTTTTGTGTCATTGTGTATGTGTGCAGGCCCGATCATGTGTCTCCATGTGTTAGTGAGAGAGCTGTAAGACTAAAGGGCCGTGCTGCATCATTCATGAGTGTGTGCCACCCTCTGACTGGACTGCAGTGACCTGTAGCTGTCAACACTGTATCCTTGTGCATGACAGCACAGGCTGTGCCGGGGACCGACTGCAGGGCCTGGCGTGCGGAGGGCTGAGGGAGGAGGGTGGGGCTGAGGCTGGACAGGACGCTGGGTTGGAGTGGCAAGGAGGTTTGGACAGGACGCTAATAATAATGCAATACTTTGTTGTAACTTGGCCCCCACCACAAGGAGTTTGGAGAACAGGGAAGCTACAGAGCAGCACCTCTGGAGCTCGTATGGATTCGGGTCCCGTTTCCACCTGATCGTTTCATGTGACTTGAATCTGGATCCGGATAAGGTTTTAACCACACTGATTTCACACTCGGTAGTCAAATGTATCTCCAGTCAGTCTGAATGCAATCTGACTGCTGAAAACTCACTTTTGTGTTTACTTCTTGTTCTTGCTGTTCTTGTGTGCCGTTTTTAATATTGATTTAAGGGAAAACATTTTGGCTGAGAGTATCCAAATGATGCCAGCTAATGATGTCAGCCATAGTAGTGATGCTGGCAGACATAGGTCAATTTGGAAGTGAGAACGCTGCCAAGATGAGTGAGATCGGGGCTTTTGCTTTCATTGAGGGGAGCTGGACTAGTTTCCACTTTGGGACAAGTCTGCATGGCTAGGATGTTACCTTTTAACAGAGTTTTGGTATAATTAGGTCGGCCTTAGAGAAATGTCTGCCTTTACACTTGTATAACATCTGCGTCAAATGCCTCTCAAACCGCCTCCAGAGGGGGTTCCACCAAACGGTTTTGTATCTGTCTTATGTGTCTTGGGTGCATTGACAGCATTTTTTATATGGATAAGTCCTCTCTGGAAATAATCCCAGATGCTCGGGATGCATGGAAAAAACAGGTGTAAATGGGCTGTCAGTGGGCTGCCCAAGGACACTTAGCAGGATGGACCCTTGCCAACACAGGAGCTTGAAAGCGGGTCCTCCTGTTGAAGGACAGTCTCTCCAACCACTAGGGCATTCTGCAGACCAAAAGAGGGCTATACGCTAGAGATGAAGAGGTAACATTGTGGGCTTGTTGGGCTGGAAATTCTGGCTCCCCGCTGGGTCTGACACAGCACAGCCACTTTTAGCCATACTTAAAATTTGGACAGAAAGATGAGTGGCTGGAAGCAGCTGAGGAAAGGAGGGATTGGGGAGAAGATCTGGAGAGGATGTGACACACAGGACAGCGTGGATGCCAGCAAGAGATGGTGAAGCCTGAAGTTACAGTTATATAGGGAGTGGGTGCTGTAGAGCAGGACCGATATAGCAACAGCGGAAGAGAAGCAGGAAAACTGAAGAAACTTTGAAACATTTATTCTAAAATATGCACACACACACTTGCAACCTTAAGGGTCGCAGCCTTGACCTGTGTGTGTATGCGTGAATGAGCAAGATAGGGACACATTACATAACTGGGCACGCCGGCTTTCCTACTCGTTTACTATCATCCACTCACACGTGTGCGACCTTGCCGTGCTTTGTGTGAGAGAGCAGCCTCCGTTTACCTGCCGTGCTTTCGTGGCCTCCTGGTCATTCATTATCAGCCAACGCGGCCTTGCCATCCTTCTTGCGTGCTGATGAAAAGCCGCGTTATGCATGTCAACTGAATCTACATGAGGCGAAATGGTTCCATCAGGTGTTGTATTGTAGATCGGCAAAAAAAAATAAACCCCCTCCTGGCAAGATACTCGGCATTCGCAGGAAGTACAAATCCAACCAGCCAGCTGATATCAAAGCCCTTTTTAACCCATTTACAGTGAAGAAAGAGAAAACCGAGAGGCATTATCATCGTTTTAAATTAGCCCGACACTGTGTGATGCAAGGTCTCGTCAGAAAGCTTGCTTAGTCGCTCTGTTTCAGTAAACAGACCCTATAGCTTGTCTTGCTGCATCTCCGATGATGAAAAACCCACTTTGCTTTTATTTAGATGAAGCTGCCAGTGTTAGGGTTATCTGTGTCTCGGTCTACGCCCCAAGAGGGGATAATATCTGGATGAAAGGGAGTGTTTGTGTTTTTTTGTTTTTTTCCTCTCTTAATGCAGATGCTTATAGCCGACTGTCTTTGGCTCACGTTGCCTTACAGCACTCTCCACTCGTGAGTCTCAATGCCTGAGGTGTCAGGATGTGCCAGGAGCCACTACCTCTTCTATCTATCTATCTATCTATCTATCTATCTTCATTTTGGCTCTCAAAGCTTTTCCTCTCTTTCCTGTTTTCCTCTCCCATCTTTGATTCCCCGCTACTCTAACACTATGCATTACTGCTTGTGCTGTAACATGCAAATATGGACCGTCATTTCATAGATGTTTTATTTATCTTTTTATTTTACACACATGCTCAACCCACAAACATTCTAAATGATTCATAAAAGGCGCTGCGCACGCTTTCCCTGCCTTGCAATTCTATCCCAGATTCACGTCCACGCATTCAATTAATTTTTAGTACACACATGCAGTCACACACACACACACACACTCACTCATGTGGTTTGAGCAACCACACAGACACTTTGTCCACCAAGAATGACAACGTTTTGTGTTTGCATGTGCGCAAACAAGAAGTGAAAACAATGCCCAGAGCTCTGCGGGTGCAATCTCCCCGGCTCTGTGCTCGCTGATCAAAGGGCTCGTGTTTCCAATGTAAGGTTTCGTAACACACACTCATTACATAACAGCAGGCAGCAGGAGTCGGCCTAGGAAAAGGAGAGGAGAGGGGGAGCACACATTCTATCTACGTCAACATCCCACCCTTTCACTGGCGGAGGGAACCACTGGGGAAAATCCTCTCTTACACACACTGAGTGGAGATTCATTGAGCCGCGCGATTAAAACATGTTTGCAGTGCAGTGTGGGCTGTGGAGGACTTTGCTGTCGACAAATTATGTACCACAATGCTTTCACTTCGGTGCATGCGAGGCATTTATTTGAGAAAAAAAAAGAAAAAAAAAAGAGTGAGAGAGAGTTTGATTTGTAAACCACTCATGGTGTCTGTCCCACATCACTTCCTCATTCCGTCGAATCTGAGGTGTGAGTCAGGTGTTGAGACATCTTCATGCGTCGGAGCCCATGAACATGGATTCACAGGTTTGCCCGACCTCATGTGGGAAGGCGAGGGGGAGGGACGTGTGTTTGTATCTTGAATGCGCGGGTGTTTGTTTATCAGAAACAGAGTTGCATCAGCGCCCCACCGCCGTGCATTATCCCACATCGAAATATGAAAATTACCACACAGCAGCCGAGTGAATGAAAGATACTTCAGCATTACAGAACACTCTCCAGCTCCTCCCTCAGGTCTCTCTCTTGCCGTTACACATCCCCACACTGCCCCCGCAGGCAGTGGATGGTAATGCACTGACCTGATAACTGGAGCTGTACAATGCCTTTTAATAGCAGAGGGCTGTTCTGTTCCCTTCTCTCCAGGGGCAAAGGGTCATGGTTTGATGGGGAAGATATTGCAGGCTATGACCTCATTTGGATTCAAAACGTGTTTCACCTGACTGGGAGGAAAGGAATTACATTGTGTGTGTGTGTGTGTGTGCGCGCGCGTGTGTGTGTGTGTGTGTGTTTGTGCCTCTGTCTCTGATTGTGTCCTTCTTGGTGACAAGCTAAAGAGAGATGAGCTATTAGAATTCCAGGGCAGCCATCAAACTGTTAATTATCCACTTCACTCCCTCTCAGGGATTCGAGGGACATTTTATGGTCACCTGTGCCATGGCAACATATTCTCCCATCACCCTCGTCCCTGTCCCCGCTTCGTGCACTACATCACCAGCTCCGAGCGGAGCAGCAGAGGGACCAGAGAAGAGAAAACATCAGCTCGGCGGAGCTGTTTAAGCTGAAGGATGTGCGATGTTGTTTGTCTGACAATAGACAGTAGCACAAAGCAAAATGTCACCCAGCTTTGCCTGGAGGGACTGGGAGCACTCCTCAGCACTCTCTCAAGAACAAAATAATAAATGCACTCTCACACACACACACACACACACTCACTCACTCACTTATGGGCTGTCACCTTTTCCTAAATTTGAAATGGATTTTGCCTAAATACATTCAAATGTACAAGTAATTAAAATGCAGCTAATGCAGCCCCACTCCTCTCATCCTCCTCTTTTCAAAATCACAAACATTCTCCATCTCACTGTCTCATTAATTAAATGACTTTTTAAACTAAGCTGTAACACGCAGACTTAAATAAATGTTAAGGATGTTCTTTTGCAAGAGTGTTGTTTTGGCCAGACCAGCAGCAGCTTGTCGTGCCGGCGGAGCGGCCCTCGCGGAGTTTACATAATGTCATTTGTTGGTTATGATTTTCTCTTGACCACAGAAGTGTTTCCGTATTGCACTGTTCTGGTGACTCAACATCAAGAAAAAAGTTATAATAGACTCACTGCTTTGGTGTCAGGGTTATTATAGACTCCAAAGTGAGAGAAAAGAAATACATTCATGTGTTCCATTGTGATTTCCATGACAATCAAAATATAAATGGCGCACAATGTGAAATTGCTGAGAGTTGATTTAAGTTAGTACCATTTAGTTTCAAGTGACAAAAAAAAATAAGTAAGTATAAGTATGTAATTTCCAAGTGAGTTGAGTCTAAATGGTCCTCATTTAAATAGAATTTCATCACTTTTTCATCATGCACCTTTAAAAGTGTCTCAAGGTAAATACAATATGGTGACCTAGCATGACATTTATTTATATTTTGTATGATTCAAAGCAAAAAAAAAAAAAAGCACACACACATATACAGACACACGTGTAAATACAAGGTCATACAGCGATAATTAATGAACATCTCAGGTCTTTCCCATGCAAACATGCGCCTCATATTCTTATCACTTTTAGGCAAAGTGCAAAAGCTTGCCGTGTTTCACACATCAACACCCTCTCAGCCCCAGAGGCGAGCTGGGGGGAGGCAACCCCGTGTAAATCTCCTCTGCGGACCCCTTCATTTGAGAACATCTGGGCACTTTTAAAGAGGATGCTTAGAGGATTAAGAAGATACTAATTAAGGATTACTCCTTTCTGGAAGTGTGAAAGTGTGGATCACTGGGGTTTAAACAGCCTCGAGACTTTCTGACAGTCTCCGACGGCGTGTTTGTGCTTCACCTCTGCGTGTTTACAGTTTACACACGCTCTCCTGTACATAAACATGTTCGCTCTGAAAGCCGGCGTGGAGCGGTAAAGTGGAGGGAAAATTGCGGGGTGCTTAGTCGACTGCAGCTCGCGAGCTTGTCACCCGTGATAGCCCCCTTTGCCACTTCCACCAAGGCTGGTCAACCAGCGCCGGAGCAGACAGTTTGCTTCGCACGCCTTGTCGCTTTTTCTCTGAGTAATCATCTCCTGTTATCTGGAGCGAACGAGTACGAGACAAATAAGAAACAAGAGCGATGTGGGCAAAGCGGCACGCACAGTAAGATGTAGGAAGCACAGTGAGAGCACACACACACACACACACACACCAGTCTTGCACTTGCACCCAACCACACACCTTCTGTAGATTCAGTTTGACGTTGGGTGTGTTTGTGTGTGTGTGTGTGTGTCTTCCAACAGAAAGATAGTGGAGCTATTTGTGTCCTGGAGTAACAGCTGGTCCCTCTCTCTCTTTCCTGCTCACATCTATATCTGTGTCCTTTATCTCCACCGAGTTTCCTCAACACTCATTTTCTGTTTATTAGTTAACGCTTCTAACGCTGTACACATTATTTGATGATTATTTCGATAGTTCATTAGGGTGTCTTGTATCAAGTTTTTCCTTTTTTTTTTTCTTCCCAGATGCTGCCTTTGTAGTTAGAGCTCTAATAAGACACTTCAGATGGGATGAATCTCAAGAGACAGTGCAGGGAAAAAGCTGATGCGAGCCCTGCAATAGGAGCCTGTTAAAGGCTGGGAGGAATTTACAAGCGTGAGAGTCTTGCCATCCGGTGCATCACATCTGTCACAGGCTGCAGAACTGAAACATTAACTCATAACACATAAGGAGGTTCCCGTCCAGGATAAGCGAGGGCGTTTGACTGTGTTTCTCCACATGCGCTGTGTGTATGCATGCTCAGGCTCTGCTGTGACTTATGTGGGTCATTAGTGCCCTAAGGTACAGGCATGCCCAGTCCTGTAGTGGAGGTGTTCTGGTGTCAGGTTGCATTTAGCAGGGCAGGCTGATTAACAAGTGGAGTGGCCTTGTTATCACTGAAAAGACCCAGAATAAAGAGGCTTAGATCTGCTAAAAGGGGGATGGACAGAGAGAAGCCTTCCACACTGATGTAGAGGCTTTCACTCACTAGTGCAGCATTGAAGGAATGGCTAGCATGGGCAGCAGGTCAGTAAGGTAGACTGCTTTGTAATATAATGTTTTGATCTTGGCTTAAGTGCCTCTGAGCAAGGACACTTAATCCCTTAATGACTAATCTTAATGACTGCTGGTCTACTCCAAGGGAAGCAGTGGAAACATCAGTTAAAACTACTGATATAACGCAACCAGCAGTTGTTTCCTGTGTGTGCATGTGGATGTATGCTGTAAAAAAAAAAATACAGCGTAAAGAAATATGTATTCACGAGTTCTTGTTCTCTCACATGATCATTAGCAGTTTACCAACCACATACATCTGGAATTATAATGCATGTTTCACGCGCATGATGTCTTAAATTGAACTGGGAATGCATAGCATCGATTTCTTCCTCTAATAATATTACGCTACAGTATAATCTTTTTTCTGCTTGTCTTGCCATGGCAATGCACTCAAATTGGTCCTGGTTGTACAAATCCAGCGGTGTGAATGTTCTAGCCTGGCTCCTCCACCGGGGTCTGTCATATTGTTGCAAAGTTGGCTCTTTGGAGCAGGGCAGGCATTACATTTCCTCACCGTCAATGCAAATGATCATGGTTTATCAGTAGCAAACGGATGGGTGTGTGGCAACATGACGTCCATATCAACTCAAATGATTTGCCTGTGCAGGCAGCGTCTCTCTGTTTATGGCATTAGGCTTTCGCAGCCTGTTTAAGCCTCTGCAAGAATAGTCTGAGGGGGTTAGCTCCTAGGTCTTGTTGTGCATGTGTGTGTCTGGCTGGCCTGCGTGTGGGTGTGTAGGTGGGTGTGTGTGAGGGTATGCATACACATGGGAATTGAACCCAAGTGTGGAGGGGAAACGGCCTTTTCCTGAGCTCAGGGAAAGGGAAGGAAGCCATCCTCAGTAGCGCGCACACACAAACACACTCCATAATGCTTCTGTTCCTTCATAAGTCTGGGAATTGACTTGTTCACATGAACATGCGCACCTTGCAAGGCATTCTGTTATTTTTAAACACAACATCCTTTGCAGCGCCAGTAGCTGATGGGGTGGCCACTATGACTAACACCGTAACTGCTGAAAATACCTCTGATGTAGGTGGCCTGCTCGTACAGATGGAATAGTAACTCCGATGGGCGTGTGAAGACCAAAGTCTATTAGAACTTCCTTCCCCTGCTGTCGGGTTACCAAGAGGTCCTGCTTGTTTCTAGCTCACGCCTGTAAACAGGATGCTCACGTGGGAGTCCCACCCATCTCCCCCGCTTCCTGCACTGGACATTCCCATGGCCGTAGCCAGCCTAAATGGTTTGCCTGCATCCAGTCCCTCCACACCCGTGTTTGATGGTTGTGGATACCTGATCCAGCTCCTGCACAGAATCCGCTTTCAGCTCGCTGCTGTCACAAAAGCGGCCCACTCAGGCTGTCTGCATTGTTCTCCTTTTAAAAAGTGTACTGCTGTTTTGGTCCATCAGTATTCTGGGGGACAATTAGATGGATGCACATATGGAGATGGTTAATCACTGTCACTGTCAGCGAGCAAATGTGTGTGTGCGTGAATTATTGTATGTGTGTGTGTGTGTGTTTGTGTGTATGTCAGCCAGAGGAAGAGAAGGAGGAGGAGTACGGTGCGTGTGTTTGTGCATATGCTTGTGTGGGAGAGTGCATGTTCCAACAAAGGCCTAAAAATAGTAGGAATATGCCCATGTGACATATTGAGGCTAAAAGCTTGTGAATAATTTGCCTAATGCAACACATACCCCCTCCTAAGCTCAATCATGAAAATATGCTCCTGCTGGTTACCTCTGCCAACAAAGTTAGAACAAGGTGGTGTTTTTACCCATGTCTGTCTCTCAAATGGCAAAGTATCTCAAAAGATAACAAATGGATTTGGATGAAATTTGGTGGATAAATAGCCCATTGTACAAGAATCAGTTTATTAGTTTATGGTGGTTATGCAGATTTGGGATTTCTGCCTTAAGGTAATTTGAGTTTGTTTTTTTTTAGCTGTAGTTATTATGCTGTGTGGAGTTTTTTCCCCCCTGAAAATATACATGAACAGAAATGACAACAGCTTTGTGTCATTCAGTGTTGGTTTTGATTCGAAATGTACCAAGCAGAGCCTATGGAGAGAAAAATGTGCAGTACAGTCTTTTGTACATCAGGGGCAGTACTGAGCACTTGTGAAACAGAGATGTATATGATGGCCAAGGGGACTGAACAATGTAAAAGTAGAACTACATTTGATTCCAAATATTTACCAGTAACTGTACTATTACTGTAGTTGTTTAATGACTCAACATAATGGACATAATTATAAGCTGACATAAAAGCGGTTGTTGTAAGATCAGGGCAATATCAGAGGACTTCCACATGTGCTGCTGACTGGTAACAGTAATTTAAAGAGCCGATTTTATGGGAAAGTCACATTTGTCATTTTTCATTTTAATCTCTTTAGCCCAGCTTCAGCGCTCTACGTTGGCGGGTCTAACTTTTACCCAACATCAGTCAACATCAAAAGTATGCAATCCATGATCTGCTGCACACTCAGCATTCGGTCAAGCAAATATCCGTTTGCAAACTAGGTTACTGATTGTGGTGTGAAAACAAGATCAGTCCATAACACAGGTTAGAGGTCATTGTTTTGTGATTGTCAAAAAAAAATTGTTAGTACCACAGTTTAAAAAAAAAACAAAAAAACTCTTGGACAAGCTTAGAAAATTATCTGAATATCAAAACTCCAGCCGTGAACATAAATTTCAACTTCACTGATATCATCAGGAATATGCAGTGACAGCTCATGTGCATGACCTCCGGTGACCACATGGTGTTGGTCGAGAAGCTTCAAAACCAATGTGCAGAATTCTGGCCAGAATGATGTTAAACTATGCTGAGCATGTTGGCTGAGGGCAGCGCGCGCGAGATACAGTAGTCTCCTTACAGTCGGCATGTAAAAGACCTGAGCTGAATTATTCAAAGCCGGAGGAACATGTGCAAGCTCGCACTTACTTACCCTACTGACTCTTCCTCTCTCTTTCACCCACCTCCAGCCCGCTCTGCTCCGCTCAGTGTGTTTGGAGTGGAGTGAAATATGTGTGAAAGAGACAGTGCGAGAGGGATGTAGCTAGTTTACAGCAGGCCACAGTATGTGAGACATTTTCGAAGGCCATCTGTCGCTTGGAAGAGGAAGACTTCGTAAACCGAGCCATGAATCTTTCGGCCAAATGGAAAGACAGTGTGGTTAGACTTGCTGTGAGCAAAACATTAAAACTATAGATAGAATGGCAAAGCAGAAAAGCAGGTGGACAGACAGATAGACGGGGGGGGGCAGAGCACCACAGCTTGGGGAGGTTTTGCGGAGGTGGAGGTAGACAGAAAGCAGGTGGATGTTTAGACAGAACGATAAGACAGCCTGGCTGACAGAACGCCTGATAAGCCAGGCTGACTGTCAGGTTTGGCAGGCTGATGGTGAGGGGAGACAACAGGGTATGGAGGAGAGGTAGACTGACAAACAGACAGATAAAAGTGAATAAAGGCAGCTCAAAATTTGTAAGAGCATAACTTAGGAGAAGTGCACCTGGTATTGAATTTCAGGCTCTATTCAAGTGGCGCTGCAATGAATGCTAATCTCCAGTTATTCAAAGTCATGTGCAAAGTAGGACAGCCAAGGCTGACAATTGTGCTGAATGTATTTAGGTCTTACGGTAACCCAGCATAGTGATGGCGCTGTGGTGAGAGCTCTCTTTCCAACCGTAGTGGCTCTATTTCTCACTTTTTGTCCTCATGCTGAGTGCTGAGTGTGGCGCGCCACAAAGATGAGGCTTTCTATCTCCGCTCTCTGTGCTCAGTGTGCGGCATTGTGCGTCCATCTTTAAAATGAATAGACACAGATCACACATCAGACACCTTAGATTGCTGTCATCCATGAGTGCTGTGCTAATGCTTCTTTCAAGACGGTGTGTTGAGGTGAAGCTGTGGTGCAGAGTACATCAAATCTCCCCTCTCGCCTTTTTTTCTTCCAGGGAAGCCCCATAGCATCGAGAGCTCAGAGCGGGTCCAGCTGTCGGGGACGTATAACGTTCGGAAAGGGAAGCTCCAGCTGCCGGTCAACCGCTGGACCCGGCGGCAGGTCATCCTGTGCGGCACCTGCCTGATCGTGTCCTCTGTCAAAGAGAGCCAGACGGGGAAGATGCACATCCTGCCGCTCATTGGAGGAAAGGTACGGGACGCTCATTCTGCCACAACAGCTCTACAGCGACATAAAAGTATCGATTTTTTTTTTTTGTTGTTTCATGAGATCCCAGTGTTATTTATGGTGATGTTCCCTCTGCATTTTAGATCAGAAACCCGCAATTTGATATCACCAGTGACCTTGTAATGGCACACTCATAACCCTGCTGCACATGGGTCATTGTTAGCTTTCCTGCAGTCGGTCGCTGTTCGGGATTGACCAATATATCTGCAAACTATCAGCCAAGATCAGGTTTAAAAAGCAGTATCTTGTCGGTGTAGCATTATTTTTACTGTTAATCTGTGGCTGATGGTGAATTTTGGCAGTTGTTTCACTTTTTTCTAGGCGTATGTCCCTCAATACAACTGTAAAATTAGCAACAGATGAACTAATGTTGTTTTTTGTTGTTATTTTAACCCTCCTATTATGTTTGGGGTCAATTTGACCCCAGCCAATGTTTAACGTCTCTAAATGAATGATTAACATCATTTTTTTTTGCTTCATATTTAATGAGTGTTCCTGATGTAATGGGCACTACCAAATATCAAATAACTATTATCAAAATTATGAATGACATCAGCAACATTTTATTCTGCCATAGCAATCACAAAAGATACAGCTAATCCTAACCCTAACCCATCACTGTTTCACGAGTTCTCCAAATCATATTCAGATCTCAAAATTATAT